>MU698724.1:10440-28896 GCA_026770625.1 Nicotiana glauca | reverse complement strand
TATATATATATATATATATATATATATATATATATATATATATATATAAAGTGAATATAAAAGACATAAGTCATGTATTAAGTGGTTTGACGTAAACTGAAAGGGTAAATTATTTTCGCAAGATTATGTATAGAATGTGCATGGCGCTTGGACAATGATAAAGTTGCAGAGATTACCTCCTTTTTAATCCTGTCCATAATGTCTCCCTACACTGATCCCCCACTAAAACGAAGAGAGAGAGAGTAAAATCTGATCCCAACTGCAGATCTATGGGGAAAGAGAAGAAAAAGAAAAGTGATTTTTTGATTTCTCAAAAAGAAAAAAGCTGTTAGCTAGCCATTCATAACTTTAACATATACTATATTGCATGTTAATTTCAGAACATGAATAGTATTTTATAGAAACCGTTGAAGAAAAGAAGAATAAGAAAGGAAATCTAATAGTATCTGTTGGTTTGTCATGCTCTCTGCCCTATAGCGAATCCAAGATTTTAAGTTTATGCCTTCATGGGTTCCTACAGAACAAGTTAATATACAATAATAATTGGATTATCTGGGTTCCAAGCTAAATATTATTATACTTTTAATGGATTTTCAACACAAATACAGAATCTAGGCAAAAGTTACTGGGTTTACGGGAACCCGTAACTAATGCACTGGATCAGCTCCTGAGCGGAGCTAGAAGGTTAGCTAATTCAGTAACTTTAATTCAAACCTCATATTTGTATTAAGAGATCCATTAAATATGTAAAGAAAGAGTTAAATTCAGAACTAGTTACTAACATGTAATGTGGTATCCTAGAATTTAGAATCTATATAGTTCAACAATTCTGACTCCGCCTCTTGCATTAATATATTGAATTCAATTACTACTTGAAATAGTTTAATTAGGACTCAATTTGCAGCCACTAAAATCTGATGTCAGCCTTTAAAAAAAATACTAATTAACTAGTAAATATATACTCATACGCAATTAAGAAGCTACTTTATTTTTCCCATATGCCTGACAAACAAGTGAGTGCCAACAATTTATACCTTTTTTCTTTTTAATCACCCAATCAAGATTAAGGTTTCCTTCCAAAAGAATATGGACTGATTAATTAATTTATATTATTGGTATAATGGATGAATATTTTAGTTGTTTTTGAGAATACTAGTTTGTGATGACAACCCTAAAGAGAGAGTACATATTCGAATGAGAGCATCACAGCCAGATCTTGATTTACTTTTTTAACGCATAAAATCGCTGGAAGAATACTTTAGTAAAGTGGCTGATCAAAAGGCCAAAAAAAGAAAGAAAATAAGCAGATGGGGCACAATTCTCAATGTGTCATAACTTCAAACGAACCATGTTATGTTTTAAGTATGTAAATGGTATAAAAAAATGATAACATATTATGTACCTTGCCAGTTGCCATTGTTAGTGATATTTTACTAACTCTATCTATTTGGCCTCTTGTTACTCATATACTGGGTTGCTGTTGTTGTTGTTGATAACATATTACCGGTTCATATCATTTGTCTTTCAATTTTTTTTCATAACGTTATTAAAAATACACTTAATAGCCTTAATAATAAAAATATTTATCTAAGATATGCCCTTTCTTCTCTCTCCCTCTAAGTAAGCATCATAACTTTAAACAAACCATGTTATGTTTTGAGTCATTTGAATGGTACTAATATACTATTATTCGGTCTCATATTAGAGTCCGGGGTATGAAATCATCTAGCATTTTACCTATAATGTATGATTTTTCGGTGTGAATCTAAATTCAATTATGCTGAATATGGAATGTAATATACTCTCTGAATATATTATTTGTCTTTTAATATTTTTGTATGTTTATTGAAAAAAGACATTTGTCTAAGATATGCCTTCTCTCTCTCTCTCCAAATGTCTCAATAGTTATTAGTTCTCTACTAATTGGAACAGTAAGAGTGAATTCAAAAAAAAAAAAATACTTAATAATTATTTCTAATTTTTCTAGAATGTCAAATATTTTAAAATAAATTTAGTTTGCTAAAATGATTAAATTTTGGACAGGAGAGAGTGATGTAAATTGTAAGGTGGAGGAAGTAGGATTTGCCTTTGTGATCCATGGGTCTAAAAGTAAATTGTTACCTATTTTACATTTATTTAAATATTGATAAGTGGACTTACTAAAAGATTTGATTATATAAGAGTTTATATGTATACAAAAGTAGTCAGTAATTTGAAATGATTCAAAATAAAAACTATGACGTCCACTTTGAAACAAAAACATAATTTAAGTGGTTATTTAGAATTCATATTTTATACTGAATCAAGATAAGTGCCAAGAATACAAAATAAATAACGTCAACATGTACATAAAAGTAGAGTCTCAAATAAAATTAGTAAATTATGGAGATTTTTTTTGACTTAGCTTCTAATAGAAAAATATTGCTACAAGACGATAAGACAAATAATCAAGAATAAGTTGAATTAAGAAACAACAGATGCTACTAATACACAAACGCATTAATCTCGCATTTTACTTTATATAAGAGAAGATAAAAAAGAGAAAAAGTATAAATGCGTGATAACTGCATTAAGGGTTCAAGATACCTAATTTGAAGTGATATAAGAATAGTCCTCCACACTAGTAAATGTTTGAGACCGTTAATTAGTTTGCTTTAGTGATTCATTGATATTAATTAGAATCTATCTTGAATGACTTTAGTTATGACCAATACAGGCTTTGTATGAGATTCGTTTATGAATCCAAAATTTTAAGTATATGGATTTACATTCGTATACAAATTAATGCAGCCGAAGTAACACGAATATCTCCGGTAGTCAGTCTATTTCCATCAGCCGGCCGGTAAGAGTGAGACATTTAAGATATGTTTGGTGTTCTTCAATCAATCATTCAGGTCGATGCTGTATATCAATAGATTATGTTTCGAAAGTCATCAATTACGAAAAAACCTTCCTTTGAGTGGATATGTGGAAGATTCTGGATTATAGAAAAAACAGTATGTTGGATATATATATTTAATAAATTTCATAATACATTAATATAAAGTCGTCAAACTATTAGATTATGTTGAACCCGTAGCTAAAACTCTTGCTCCGCGTCTAACTTCTCCATAACTTATATAATGCTTACCGAAAGGCGAAAGCGTAATATATATATATTACTGTATTTGATTTGTTGATCAACTTGCTGATACAATCAAATATCTAACGTTAGTTAGGAAAAATTCTCTTTGAAAACCACACGACCGTTAGAAGTTGGCATGGCCCAAGGACCAAAAATGGTAGGGCTAGTGGTGGGGGGCGGGTGACTTTTGGACATAGGGCATTTTGTATGGTTGACTTATTATTGGGAAACTAGAAAGTAGATTGTGATATGTGAGTGAAGCCCTTTTTATATTTATAAAGTTCACATTTTACGCGTTAGCTGACCCTAATCTACGTAGATCAAGGGCGAACTCACGGTACAATATATCACAAATTCGAGCCGTAGAAGCAATCATTAATATGTATAGTAGGGTACATTATCTATGTTATATCCCTTGGTATGGCCTTTCTTCATTCACTGCTTGACTATGATTATAGAATTCACATTCCTTTTCATGGTGTAATATTTAGTTAGCAGAAATGGAATTTGATCCAAGGCGTATGCTTCTACATGATCTCATTCTTCAATTATACTCTCTTAGGCAGCAGTTTCTTCCTTTTCAAGTTATTTTTCAAACAAAAATACTCCTCTTATTGCTAATTTTGGTAAAAAATAATCAACTCTGTTAGGTAGTACTGTATTTATAAGTAACCGGCTCATAAGGCATAAGAGATTACCATTCCGGGATTAGTTTATGGGAGAAATTAAAAAATAGCCAGATTTATAAGCAGTCATTCAAAAAAGCCACACTTTCAAAAGTAATCGAAATTTAGTCACTTTTTATGTAAAAATAAATCTGAACGAAAGCACTATCCAAAATCAGGAAAATACTCCAGTATATTATACGGGAGTTCCAGCATAAATATACTGGAACTCCAACATATTATACTGGAGTTCTAGCATAAGTATACTGGAGCTCCAGCATAATATAATGTAGTTCCAGCATAAGTATACTAGAACTCCAACATAATATACTGGAGTTCGAGCAAAGTATATTGGTCCAATATAATAAGCTGGAAGTTCATACACAGGTGCTTGAATCTCCAGTATATTTTGCTGAAACTTTCCGCGTGTTGGAGTTCCAGCATAAATATGCTAGAAGTTCATACTCAAATTCACCGAACTCCAATATATTATGCTGGACCGGTCTCCGTTGCAGCAAAAAGTGACTGTTTTTCCATGACTTGACAAACACTGACTATATTTGAATGATTAGTACGAAAACTGACTAGCCCGTGCTATTTTTACTTAGTTTATTTCACGTTTGCTAGAATTTTTAGTTCCGGGATTAGCAATTCGATATTAGTTATACCACAATATTGTGATATTACCCCACATTGAGGGTGAGATAACAATTTTAAGATTACTAATCCCGGGATAAAAGAATAAAATAGCACATTTGCCTTCTCCAAAGCTTTTCTCCCAAATTTTTCAAAGAAAGACAAGGTTAAAATGGAAATAAAAGCTTATCTCAATTTATTTGGTTAAAACCAAATATATATTTTATATTATACTATTTTTAGTCCAACTAACCAGATATCTAACTATAAAAGTATTATCCTAAAAAATTTCATCTCTATTAATCCCCGTATTACAATCCCATCATTCATATTAATCCCCACTTAACTTTTCCCCCAACTAAATGACTCCTTTAGTGTATAAAAGTCAAATCTCTTTATAACAACATTGCTATTACAACTATTCAATATAAAAGCCAAGTTTTTTATGAAACCAATTTTTATGGAGCTTCGTGTCTTAGCTCATCCGTGGAGGTGCATAGACTGAGTTTGAGAGAGAAGCTATTGTTGTATTTATTATAACGAACTACTGTACAACTCTATTTATAATTAAGTCTAATGATTAACTAATTGGACAGCTCATATCCAGCTGTCAACCAACCCCACTAACAACTTAACTAACTAATCGCTCAACTGCCCAATTTAGCTACTAAGCTATTTTTTGGCTAACTACTTACCTTAATACTCCCCTCAAGCTGGAGGGTGTAAAGTGTTGAGCACTCCCAGCTTGCCTAACAAGTATAAATGCTGAACTCTCCTAAGCCTTTTTGTCAGCAAGTCTGCCTGTTGATCTCTAGTCCCCACATAATGTGTTTTTAGCTTTCTTTCCTTGATCTTGTCCCTTAAAAAGTGGCAATCGATCTCTATGTGCTTAGTCCGTTCATGAAAGATAGGATTTGCTACAATTTGAACTGCTTCTTTGCTATCACAAAACATGTCCATAGGCTGCTTGATCTACACTCCCAATTCTACAAATACCCCAAAGAGCCAAACTACTTCTGAAGTTGCTGCAGCTAGACTTCTATATTCTTCTTCAGCTGAGCTCCTTGACACAGTTTGTTGTTTCTTTGACTTTCAAGATATCAGGGAGTCCCCAAACTTAACCAGGAATCCTGTGACTGACCTCCTAGTATTGGGACATGCTGCCCAATCTGTATCACATAAACAAGTAAAGCTGTCTGCTGCTCCACTATTCATCATTATACCCATTCCTGGTTCCAGTTTTATATACTTCACAATCCTTAATGCTGCATCCCAGTGTGATTTCTTTGGAGCTTGCATGAATTGACTCAGTGTTTGTACTGCAAAATTGATGTCTGGCCTTGTGATTGTTAAGTACAATAACCTCCCTATTAGTCTCCGATAGGCTGTCACATCTTCTAATGGCTCATCCCCCGAAACACCCATTGTTTGTCATGCTCTATTAAGGTGAACTTCTGATTTGTGTCCAAAGGTGTTAAGACTAGTTTGGCTACTCCCTATAACGACCCGAATAGTTGTTTTGAGCCCTAGCGAGTCGTTTAGCAGTCTGAAGCCATGAGCAGCTCCATTTCAAGCGTTGCATGGTCGGAATTGAATTTTGGGAAGCTCGGGATGGATTTGGGAAGAGAATTCTCATTTCGGAAGCTTAAAGTTGAAAGAAATGAACTAGGATTGAAATTTTGAGTAAACGACCTCAGAATCGGGATTTGAAGGTTCCAGCAGGTTCGTATGATGATTTCGGACTAGGGCGTGTACCCGGATCAGGTTTTGGATAACCCAGGAGCGTTTTGGCGCCTATTGTGGAAGTTGGCATTTTAGAAGGAATTTCATAAGTTTGTCTTGAAGAGCATTTCAGTATTATCGATGTTCGTTTGGGATTCCGAGACTGGGAGTAGCTACGTATGGTGATTCTGGAGTTGGGAGCGTGATCAAAAGTGAATTCGGAGGTCCGTAGGCCATTTTGAAGCCATTTGGCTAAAGATAGAAATTTGAAGGTTTTTGAAAAAATTTGACCGGAGGTTGACTTTTTGATATAGGGTCGGAATCCAATTTCGAAAGTTGGAGTAGGTCCGTAATGTCAAATATGATTTGTGTGCAAAATTTGAGGTTAATCGGACGCGATTTGATAGGTTTAAACATCGGAAATAGAAGTTTGAAATTCTAAAGTTCATAAAGCTTGAATTGGGGTGTGATTCATGATTTTAGCGTTGTTTGATATGATTTGAAGCCTCGAGCAAGTCCGTAATGTGTTTTGGGATTGGTTGGGGTCCCGGGGGCCTCGGATGGATTCCGGGTGGTTGATGGATCAAATTTGGAAGTTGAAGAATAGCTGAAGGATCTGGTTGCTGGTGTTTCCGCTTTTGCAGTTGGGTAGCCGTAGAAGCGGCCCCGCAGAAGCGAAAGGGGAGCTGCAAAAGCGATTTATGGTCGAAGCCTCGTAGACCGCAGATGCGGTCAAGGTTCTGCAGAAGCGGGACCGCATCTGCGGAAGGCGGATCGCAGAAGTGAAAATGGGAGGTCCAGCGGAAGCCGCAGAAGCGGCTGGTTATCCGCAAAAGCGGAATCGCAAAAGCGGTAGTCTGGTCGCAGAAGCAAAATTAGGCTGGAGCTTTGGAGCTGCAGAAGCGGCGCATATTCCGCAGAAGTGGACCCAGGGTTGCAGGTGCGAAAAAGGCTGGAGGCAGAGAGTTGTTTTAGAAATCGGATTTTGGCCATTTCTCTCACATTTTTCATGGATTGAGCGATTCTTGGAGGATTCAAGAGAGGAGTTCATTCATCAACGATAAGTTTTGGAGCATTGTGCGTTGGTTCAAGTCTTCGTAAGAATGTAGAAATGCCGGTTATGAGTCTTCGGAGCGAGGTGAGTCTCCTTTCTAATCTCGTGAGGGAGAATTTACCCCATAGGTGAAATAATTGATTATGTGCTCCTATATGTGGGGGCTACGTACGTACGAGGTGACGAGAATCCATGCGTAGCTACTATTATGCTATTGTCCGGGTAGTTAGGACCCATCAACATGCTATACTTGGAATATCTGTAATCCTATTGACATTTGATTTTCGTAAATCACATTGAATTAATAAATGGATTCTAAAAAGGACTTAAGCTTTGTTTTCTCAAATTATTAAAGAGAATTGGTTTTTCTTGGATAATTGCTCCATGTTGACTTCTTGACTGTCTGTCTGTGTGTGTTTATTTTGGAACAGGCCGAACGCCTCGGCAGATTAATAGATGCATCTATAGGTGCGCCGTCGACCCTCGGCAAGTGCACAGTTTTACATTCCTGTTGGATCGGGCCGTCGCCTCAGTGTGATTTACGCATGTTATTTGTCGCTTGAGAACTGTAAATGTGGATTTGGCCCTTCGTGGCTTGATATAAATTGATAAGATAATAAAGAATAAACCTTGGAAGCCCTTGCTTAATTGTTGAAGGTGTTTACCTGTTTTCTGGCTTCGCGAATTTGAACTACTTTATAAATCCATGATTTTCCTCGTATTTCTAGAATATTGTTAACTGGCCTCTAGTGAGTGTCGGAGTTGGCCATCTCATCCCTACGTCTTCGGGATTAGGCGGGACACTCACTGAGTACACATTGATTACGTACTCATACTACACTTCTGTGCATTTTGTTGCATAGGTATTTATACCTCTAGCAGCCTACTGGGCGTAGCAACATGGATGACTCTGGGACTAGGTGTGTTGCATTATTCGAGACGACCCGCAGCTAGTATAGTTCCCTTCAACATTTTATTATTTATTCCTTGTCCACTGTATTTCGGACAGAGGTTGTATTTTATTTTCCTTATCGATAGTTGCTCATGCACTTATGGCACCGGGTTCTGGGGTTGTATTTGGATTATTTGGAAATCTTAAAAGTTGTTTAAATATTTCATTATTTATTCGGAGGAATTTACTGAGGCTTGTTTAAATTGTATAAAAGAAATATTTTCAAAATTATTATAACGAGAATTTAATTAAGTATTATAGTTAGCTTGCCTGACAGAGGTGTCCGGCGCCACCACGACCCTTAGTGGATTTTGGGTCGCGACACTCCCAGTCCTAAGTCTGATATAAGTTTAAATGCATATTTCCTTTGGTTCAACAGGATTCCCTTATGTGATCTCAACATTTCTATCCCTAGAAAAACATCAATTCTCCAAGATTTTTCACCTTAAACTTCTGATGCAATACTCTCTTGGTCTGTTGAATTAGACTATCACTGCTTCCTGTGATTAAAAGGTCATCTACATATACTAATACCACCAATATTTCACCCTTTTTCTTTCTTAGTAAACATAGAATAGTCATGTAAGCTTTGACAATAGCCTGCATCAACCAAAGCTTCTGACAATTTTATGTTCCACTGTCTTGAAGCTTGCTTCAGACCATACAAAGATTTCACTAGTTTTCACACCTTTGTATACCCTATCTCCTGAAGCCTAGAGGAAGCTCCATATAAACCTCATCAAACAAGTCTCCCTATAAATGCATTATACACATCCATTTGGAAAATGTTCCAATTCCTTGAGGCTGCCAATACAATAATAGACCCGACTGTTACCATTTTAGTGACTGGTGAGCATGTTTCATGATAGTCCAATCCCTCTTTTTAGCTGTAGCATTTTGCAACTAGTCTTGCTTTGAACCTTTCAATTTCACCATCAACTTTGTATTTTACCTTGTATACCTATTTTGATCCAATTGCATTCTTGCCTTTGGGAAGATCAATGTCACGATCCGGATTTCTTACCATCGGGAGTCGTGATGGCGCCTACTAATAAAAGCTAGGCAAGCAAACTATTTGAACAAATTACTGTTTCCCATTTTAAACATTTAACAATTATAAAACAATAGCTTATATACAATGGAATTTAAACAAGCGGAAGAAATAATACAACCGTTTAAATATATCCAATACAACTTCTTAAACAAATACTACGTAGAATTGGTGTCACAACCTCACAGACAGTCTAGGAATACTACAAACAAAGTCTGAAAGATAAATAATACACTGCTTCTGAAATACGTAAATGAAACATGATGAAGGGATAAAGGGAGACGCCAGGGCCTGCGAACGCCTACATGACTACCTTGGATCTCCGTATGGACTGAAGGCAGCCACCCAAGCTAAGGTCCAAAAGCTACTGCGCCAGGATTTGCACACAGTGCAGAGTGTAGTATCACCACAACCGACCCCATGTGCTAGTAAGTGCCTAGCCTAACCTCGGTGAAGTAGTGACGAGGCTAGGACCATACTACGAAATAAATCTGTGCAGTTAAATCATATACAACGGAAAAGAAGAACAGTAATGTACATTTAAGTATTGGTGGGGGAAACATGAATTAAGAATAGAAAGACAGGGGGTAAATACAAGGAACACCATATCTCAATTATCAGCAAGAATTAGAAATCAAACAAGAGCACGGTATCACCCTTCGTGCTTTTACTCTCGTTCTCACTATAAGAATCAATATAAACTGCCCGACATCACCCTTTGTGCTTTTACTCTCGTCCTTACCATAAAATCAATAAAATCGGCACAAAATTGTACATCGTGCGGCACGACATCACCCTTCGTGCTTTACACTCTTCCTCACAAAATCATACACGACATCACCCTTCGTACTTTAACACTCTCTCACCAAAACAATACAAGTCATCACCCTTCGTGCTTTAACACTCTACTCACCCAAACAACAATCATAAGCAATAAGGCAAGGAAATAAGTAAGATTGAAATAAAACCCCGGCAAAGAATCAAAATTTCAACAATCAAATCCCGCAAAGAGAACAATATCAAAAGCATCAACATCCCGGCAAGGGAGATAACATTAAAAGCAACAACATCCCGGCAAGGGAGATAATATAATAATTCTCTTCTCTTTCTCACTTTTACTTCACAACTCACTCTAATGCTTTATAAAGTTCAAATGCTAATTATACTTCCACAATTCATTATACAACTTGAGCCAATGCTCTTCAATACCCCAATACCACTATTTCCTCCACAAACTTTACTCAACAATGGAAATCATCACAAAAGGCATGAATAATACAAACAGAGTCATAATGATCACAATACAAGACTCACGAGCATGATTGACACCAACGCATAGATACTCGTCACCATGCCTATATGTCGTACTCAACAAATATCAAATAGCAAATAGGACTCGACTCCTAATCCCTCAAGCTAAGGTTAGACCAAACACTACCTCGATGCCACAAACACAATTCAAGTCTCAACTATCGCTTTACCTCTTGATTCCACCACCAATTCGCTCGTGTCTAGCCACAAGTTACTTAATTACATCAATAAATGCTAAATGAATCAGTTCTAATGCATGAAGATAAGTTTTCTAAAGTTTTTCCCAAAAAGTCAAAAATCACCCCCGGGCCCACATGGTCAAAACCCGAGGGTCCAACCAAAACCCGATTACCCATTCCCCCACGAACCCAAATATCTAATTTATTTTGAAATCAGACACCAAATTGAGGTCCAAATCCCAAAATTTGAAAAACCTATGTTCTACCCAAAACACCCAATTTCCCCCATGAAAATCATTGATTTTGAATTGAAATCATGTGAAAAGATGTTAAAGATTGAAGAAAATGAGTTAGAAATGACTTGCAATGGATTTGGAGGAGAAATTTTCTTTGGAAAATCGCCCAAGTGAGTTTATGTTCTGAGAAGATATGAAAAATAGCTGAAAATGCGTCTAATTGTGAATTAACTGGTCTTAGATGTCGCAATTGTAACCAGGGTTCGCAATTGCGAACCCCTCAGAAATCTGCTGTTGTCGCATTTGCGACAAAAATATCACAATTGCGAAGTTTCTTTTGCGACCGGATTGTCGCATTTGCGACCAAGGGGAATTCCAGGCCACTTCGCAAATGCGATGGGCCTTTCGCATTTGCGATCACTACGTCACATTTGTGACCCCAAGGCAGACTAGGTCCTTTCGCATTTGCGGTGGTTTTATCGCATTTGTGAGACAGGATTCGCAAATGCGAAGCCTGCAGACCTACAACATACCAGTAAATTCCTAAGTTAGAATTCCACTCTGTGGCCTATCCAAAACTCACCCGAGCCCTCGGGGCTCCAAACGAAACATGCACACCAACCTAAAAACATCATACGAACTTGCTCGTGCATTCAAATCACCAAAATAACATCAACAACTATAAATTTAGCATCAAAATCATGAAATCACTTAAGAACATCAAAATTTTCAATTTTCTCAAATAACGTCCGATTCACGTCATTTCAAGTCCGTTTCTTACCAAATTTCACAAACTAAACTTAAATTACATAAAAGACCTGTACTGGGCTCCGGAATCAGAATACGAGCCTGATACCATCAAATTTCAAACACATTTCATTTCCAAAAACTCATAAATATTCTAGAAAACAATATTATTTAAAAATTCATTTCTCGTGCTTAGGACCTCGAAATTCGACTCCAAGCATACGCCCAAGTTTCATATTTTCCTACGGACCCTCCGGGACCATCAAATCACGGTTCAAGGTCCGTTTACCCAAAATATTAACTAAAGTCAACTTAAATTTATTTTAATGGCAAAATTCATCATTTTTCACAGATTTTCACATAATGACTTTTTGGCTACGCGCCCGGACTGCGCACGCAAATCAAGGTGAGACAAAAAGAGGTTTTTAAGGCCTCAAAATACAAAATTTATTTCTAAAACAAGTGATGTCATCACATTCTCCACCTCTAAAACAACCGTTCGTCCTCGAACAGACATAAGAAGGAAGTACCTGAGTCGGAGAAAAGATGGGGATAACGGCTCCGCATATCGCACTCGGACTCCCAGGTCGATACCTCAGCAGGCTGACTTCTCCATTGAACACGAACAGAAGGGAAACTCTTCGATCTCAACTGACGAACCTGCGGATCTAGAATAGCTACCGACTCCCTTTCATAGGACAAGTCCTTGTCCAACTGGACAGTGCTGAAATCTAACACATGGGATGGATCGCCGTGATACTTTCGAAGAATGGACACATGAAACACTGGATGCACGGCTGATAAGCTCGGCGACAACGCAAGTCTGTAAGCCACCTCTTCCACTCGATCAAGAATCTCAAACGAGCTAATGAACCTAGGTCTAAGCTTACCCTTCTTTCCAAATCTCATCATGCCATTCATAAGCGACACTCGAAGAAATACTCGCTCACCGACCATGAAATCCAAATCACGAACCTTACGGTCGACATAACTCTTTTGCCTGGACTGAGCTGTACGAAGCCTATCTTGAATGATCCTGACCTTGTCCAAGGCATCCTGTACTAGATCCGCACCCAACAACCAAGCCTCTCCCGGCTCAAACTATCCAACCGGTGATCGACACCACTTACCATACAAAGCCTTATAAGGAGCCATTGGATACTCGACTGGTAGCTGTTGTTGTAGGCAAAGTCTCCTAAAGGAAAAAACTGATCCCACAAGCCTCCAAAGTCAATGACACAAGCTCGGAGCATATCCTCCAAAATTTGAATGGTCCGCTCGGACTGCCCGTCCATCTGAAGATGAAACACTGTGCTCAACTCGACCCGTGTGCCCAACTCCTGCTGGACTGCTCTCCAGAAATGTGAGGTAAACTGTGTACCTCAGTCCGAAATGATAGACATGGGCACACCATGAAGGCAACAATCTCCGGGATATAGATCTAAGCTAACCTCTCGGAAGAGTAGGAGACTGCCACATGAATTAAGTGTGCTGAGTTGGTCAGCCTATCAACAATAACCCACACTGCATCGAACTTCCTATGAGTCCATGGGAGTCCATCAACGAAGTCCATAGTGATACACTTCCACTTCCACTTAGGAATCTTAATCTTCTGGAAAAAACCACCAGGCCCGTGATGCTCGTACTTAACCTTCTGACAATTCAAACACCGAGCCACATATGAAATAATGTACTTCTTCATTATCCTCCACCAATAATGCTACTGCAAGTCCTGATACATCTTCGCAGCGTCCAGATGAATAGAGTACTGGGAACTATGGGCCTCTTCTAAAATCAACTCGCGGAGCCCATTCACATTAGGCACACAAACTTGAACCTGCAATCTCAAAACTCCATAATCTCCTAAGGTAACCTGCTTGGCACCTCCGTGCTGTATCGTGTCTCTAAGGACACACAAATGAGGAACATTATACTGTCGATCTCGGATACGCTCCAATAATGAATAACGAGTGATTATGCAAGCTAACACACGGCTGGGTTCAGAAATATCCAACCTCACAAACTGATTGGCCAAAGCCTGAACATCCAAAGCAAGCGGTCTCTCACCGACTGGAATATAAGCAAGACTACCCATACTGGCTGACTTCCTACTCAAAGCATCGGCCACCACATTGGCCTTTCCCGGATGATATAAGATGGTGATATCATAGTCCTTTAATAGCTCCAACCACCTTGTCTGCCTCAAATTTAGCTTCTTATGCTTGAACAAATACTGCAGACTCTTGTGATCCGTGAACACCTCATATTTCACGCCATACAGATACTGCCTCCAAATTTTTAATGCGTGAACAATGGATGGTAACTCCAAATTACGAACTGGATAATTCTTCTCATGGATCTTTAACTGACGCGAAGCATAAGCAATGACCTTGTCATCCTGCATCAACACCGCACCAAGTCCAATACGAGATGCATGACAATAAACCGTGTAAGGCCTTGAACCTGTGGGCAAAACCAACACTGGCGCCGTAGTTAAGGCTGTCTTGAGCTTCTGAAAGCTCGCCTCACACTCATCCGACCACCTGAACTGGGCACCCTTATGGGTCAACCTTATCATCAGGGCTGCAATAGATGAAAACCCCTCCACAAATTGACGATAGTAGCCTGCCAAATCCAAGAAACTCTGGATCTCTGTAGCTGATGCTGGTCTAGGACAGTTCTTGATAGCCTCTATCTTTTTTGAATCAACCTGAATACCCTCTGTTGATACAACATGACCTAGGAATAAAACTAAACTCAACCAGAACTCGCACTTCAAAAACTTGGCATACAGCTGACTGTCTCTCAAAGTCTGAAGAACCATTCTAAGGTGCTGCTCATGCTCCTCCCGGCTGCATGAATAGATCAAAATATCATCAATGAAGACTATCACGAATGAATCCAAGTAAGGCCTGAACACTTGGTTCAACAAATCCATAAAAGCTGCTGGGGCATTTGTCAACCCGAATGACATCGCCAAGAACTCATAATGTTCGTACCGAGTACGAAAAGCTCTCTTAGGGACATCGGATGCCCTAATCCTCAACTGATGGTAGCCAGATCTCAAGTCAATCTTCGAAAATACCTTGGCACCCTAAAGCTGATAAAACAAATCATCACTCCTCGGCAATGGATAATTATTCTTGGTTGTAACCTTGTTCAACTACTGGTAATCTATACGTATTTCTCATCGATTCATCCTTATTCTTAACAAACAACACCGGCGTACCCCAAGGCGAAACACTAGGTCTAATGAAACCTTTTTCAAGCAAGTCTTGCAACTGCTCCTTCAACTCTTTCAACCCAGGCAGGGCCATACGATACGGTGGGATAGAAATGGGCTGAGTTCCCAGAGCCTAATCAATGCAGAAGTTAATATCCTTTTCGGGTGGCATACCCGTCAGGTATGAAAGAAATACCTTAGGAAACTCACGAACAACAGGCACATAATCAATAAAAGGACCTCGGTACTAGAATCCTGAACATATGCCAAATAGGCCAAACACTCCTTCTCGACCATATGCCGAGCCTTCACATTTGAGATAACACTATGGGTAGAATGATCACGAGTCCCTCTCCACTCTAAATAAGGTACACCCAGTAAGGCTAGGGTCACAGTCTTGGCATGACAGTCCAAGATAGCGTGGTAAGATGATAACCAGTCCATCACCAATATGACATCGAAATCAACCATGTACAGAAGTAGAAAATTGTCTCAAGACCCCCAATCACAACTATACATGAACGATAGACACGATCTACCACAATAGAATCACCCATCGGTGTAGACACATATACATAAGCACTTAAAGAATCACTAGACATGACCAGATACGGTGCAAAATAAAATGACACATAGGAGTATGTAGACCCTGGATCAAATAGAACTGAAGCATCTATACTACAAACCAGAACCGTACCTGTGATAACTGCATCAGAAGCTTCAGCCTCGTGCCTATCTGGAAGAACGTAACATCGGGGATGGGCCCCACTACCTTGAACTTCATCTCTGGGATGGACTGATGCTAGCTGTCCTCCACCTCTAGAGGCCTGACCTCCACCTCTAATACCTTTACCTCCACCTCTAGCACCTCTACCTCCACCTCTAGCTGGATGAGCAGGCTACTGAACACTCGATGCCTGAACCATGGCACGAGAACCCTGATGCTGAGAGCTATTTGATGCTCAAGGGCAAAACCTAGCAATGTGACCCATATCACCATAAGTATAACAAGCCTTCAGCTACTGAGACTGCTGAACCTGACGACCTGAATGACCGCCCCGAACACTCTAAAATGGCGGTAAACTGATAGGAGCTGGTGGTGCACTGTAGGAATACTGATCAGAATACTGCATATGAGAACCACGACCACCTAAAGCACCGTGAGAAACCTGAAGTGCTGACTGAAAAGGCCTAGGGGGATGGCCTCTACCATACGAATCCCTGCCTCCAGACGAGGTACCACTAAATCTGCTTGAATGACGAGGCCTCTTGTTAGAACCCTGACCACCTCCCTGCGATAGAACTATTTCAACTCTCCTGGCCATATTGCTCGCCTCCTGAAAAGAAATCTCACTCCCCATCTCCTTGGCTATATGAATTCGAATATGCTGAATGAGTCCCACAATGAACTTCCTCACCATCTCTCTCGGTGGGAAGTATGATAAGAGAATAACGGGCCAAGTCGATGAATCTGGTCTCGTACTAAGTAACAGTCATAAAACCCTGCTGGAGACGCTCAAACTGCCTCCAATAGATCTCTCTCTGAGTGATAGGGAGAGACTTCTCCAGAAATAGCTGAGTAAACTGCTCCCAAGTCAAAGCTGGTGATCCGGCTGGTCTAGCCAAATAATAATCTCTCCACCGAGTCTTGGAGGATCCAGACAAGCAGAAAGTAGCAGAGTCGACCCCATTGGTCTCCACTATCCCCATGTTCCTGAGAACCACATGACAACTGTCTAGATAATCCTGGGGATCCTCAGAAGATGCACCCCTGAAAGTAGTAGTGATTGGTGAACCTGTCCAACCTCTAAAAAGCATCGGCTGACATAGCTGCTACATCACTTGTTTGAGCTACCACACTCGGCTAAACTGCTCCAACTGGCTTAGCGGCTGGAGTCTGAAACTGGGGAGCCACCTGCTCCGGAGTGCGAGTAGGAGGAGTCTAAGCTCCTCCTCCAGCCAGAGAGACGGCTGGTGCTACAGGAAGAAAGCCCGCCTGGGCGACACTCTCCATAAGGCCCACTAGACGGACCAAAGCATCCTGGAGAACTAGGGTAGCAATGAACCCCTCTGGGACCTGAGCTGGGCCCAACGAAACTGCCTAGGTTGGAACCTCATCATCAAACTCAACTTGAGGCTCCGTCGCTGGTGCCGCTGCTCTGGGCTGAGCTCTACCCCTACCTCGGCCTCTAGCACGGCCTCGGCCTCGCCTTCTATCCCTCGTAGGAGCTGCTGCTGGGGGCTCGGGCTGCTGGTCAGTGGATGAGAAAGCGCATATTCTCTCCATCTGTGAAAGAATAGAGTAGAAATTCAATTAGCATTGAGAAACCAAATTGCACGACAGGAAAGAATAGATGTGAATTTGTTTCCTAACTCTGTAGACTCTGAGGGATAAGTACAGACGTCTGCGTACCGATCCCTCAGACTCTACTAAGCTTGTCTATGAATTGTAAGACCCATGTAACCTAGAGCTCTGATACCAACTTCTCACGACCCGGATTTCCCACCCTCGGGAGTCATGATGGCGCATACTAATGAAAGCTAGGCAAACCAACTATTTGAACAAATTACTGTTTCCTATTTTAAACCTTTAACAATTATGAAACAATAGCTTATAGACATCGAAATTTAAACAACCGGAAGAAACAATAAAACCGTTTAAATATATCCAATACAGCTTCTTAGACAAAGACTACCCATACTTGGTGTCACAACCTCACAGACGGTCTAGGAATACTACAAACAAAGTTTGAAAGATAAATAATACACTGTTTCTAAAATACGTAAATAAAATAGGATGAAGGGATATTGGGAGACGCTAGGTCCTGCGGACGCCTGCAGGACTACCTTGGATCTCCGTATGGACTGAAGGCAGTCACCCAAGCTAAGGTCCAAAAGCTATTGCGCCGGGCTCTGCACACAGTGCAGAGTGTAGTGTCAATACAACCGACCCCATATGCTGGTAAGTGCCTAGCCTAACCTCGGCAAAGTAGTGACAGGGCTAGGACCAGATAAATCTATGCAGTTAAATCATATACAGTAGAAAAGAGGAACAATAATTTATAGTTAAGTATGAGAGAGGGAAACATGCTGCGGGGAAACATCAGTTAAGAATAGAAAGACAACGGGTAAATACAAGGAACACCATATCTCAATTATCAGCAAGAATAAAAAATCAAACAAGTGCACGGCATCACCCTTCGTGCTTTTACTCTCGTCCTCACCGTAAGAATCACTATAAACTGCACGGCATCACCCTTCGTGCTTTTACTCTCGTCCTTACCATAAAATCAATATAATCGGCACAAAATTGTACATCGTGCGACAAGACATCACCCTTAGAGCTTTACACTCTTCCTCACAAAATCATATATGACATCATCCGTTGTACTTTAACACTCTCTCACCAAAATAATACACGGCATCACCCTGTTGGAGACTTTAAGCCATTTGGCTTTAAAGTAGAAGAAGTGTGAATTAGAAATGGAGGGAAATAAAATGGAGGGAAAATGAAAATTTGAAGAAGTGAATTTTGTCTTGCACTTTGTCCCTCATT
>MU698721.1:4613-26536 GCA_026770625.1 Nicotiana glauca | reverse complement strand
TCTCCCTGCACACTTCCAAAATTCTACCGGAATCTCGTCCGGCCCAGTCGCTCTGCCCCTACTCATCTTACGCATGGCCCCCAGGACCTCCTCGACCTCGATACGCCTGCAGGGCCCGAAGTCACGACGACTTTCGGAGTGCTCCAATTCTCCTAGCACAATATCACGATCCTCTTTCTCATTCAGAAGTTTATGAAAGTAAGTTTGCCATCTTCTCTTAATCTGGGCATCTTCCACCAATACTCTACCATCTTCGTCCTTAATACATCTCACTTGGTCCAAATCTCGAGCCTTCCTCTCTCTCAATTTTGCCAACCGGAATAACCTCTTCTCCCCGCCTTTTTCCCCCAGTTCCTCGTACATACGACCATAAGCCGCATTCTTAGCCTCCGAGACCGATAATTTAGCTTCTTTCCTAGCTACCTTATATCCCTCCAAGCACACTCTCCTCTCGTCCTCGCCTATGCTCTCTACTAACTTCTGGTATGTTGCTTTATAAAGAAATAAAATCAATGATAACAAATATTAAGATGTTTGGATTCAGTTATGGAAAGTGAAAAAGAGCAAAGGAAAGAAGAGGATGAAAACAGTAGCTTCAAATGGCAGAGATAAAGCTAACCATCCCTTCGAGAATCCAAACAACTCATCCCTGCATCCATTTGCTTGGTGAACTGATGGACAGGAGAAATCAAGTTGCCTACATTATATAGTACTTGATCTTGTAAAGCACATCTAAGACGTAACCTCAAACACTTGAAAGTTGTATTACCAATAAATATGTATCAAAGGAGAGTGACAATTAAGATAAAAGTTAAGTTTGCTGATGATTATAATATAGCACTTCAGATTATATAGTGTAATGAAAGCTTTTTGAATCTCATTTGGCTAATTACAGAAATAACAAAAACTACTTGAAATGATGTCCTGATGTGGCTACATATGGATGATGTGGCTAAGTTGTCCATTTTTTAAAATAAGTCCTGATTACTGAAGAGATATATGCAGAATGTACCCCAATTTAACACCACACGGATGTAAATTACAGGTTATATCTTACAATAAACTCTCTCATAAGCAAATAGAGTGCTAACTCAGGTTCCTACACAACAAGATATCCTATGTCTAAAGCCAAAGCAATCGGCATCTATGATTTAACAACCTTTCAATATGACTATGTTTCCCTCATAGTCATCATCTCTTTCATACAGTTTCATTTTCCAGTACAGTGAAAGCCTACTTGATAAAGTACATATATTGAAATACATAATTTGCAGTTGACTAAGACTATTTACAAATGATAAAACTCTTTAGTTCAAACAAACTAATTTGAATGCAGAATATGTAAATAGTTTGGTCCATATCTTTAAATGGTATGGTTGTACATGTCCTTTAATAAAGATGACTTTTTCACTTTAAGTAAGAGCTAACACAATTCACTAATTTCAAAGCTGGAAAATTACCCCACAATGGAACCAAAAAGACAACATTATCAGATATAGTGGTGGTCGGAAGAAATGACTTTTAAGAGTGAACAATAACTTATGGAATACGTATAAGCTTCTGAGGCTGCCTTTGTTGTCAACACCCATAAGAAATTTCTCAAATGTATTAGTCTTTGGTGTATAAAATCACTCACCATCAACCCAAAAGAGAAAACATTCTCAAGAAATACAATCTCAACTATAATTAAAATGGGAAAAAAATCATATTATTATTTGATTAAGGGCATAGCCTGGTCTAAATGAGACCGATATCATCAAAAATAATTAAAAAAAGAACCAAAAAGAAACCAACTTATCAACTTTATTTGAGATTGCAATGGAAGGGTATAACAAAATGAAAGGAGAAAGATTCCAAAGACACTCAATGTAGGGGTCCTTTTGCTTATGTAAGGGTATTCCTCAGACCTCAGGGCACTTGACTTCTTCAATTTTATTTGCAGAATCAAGTTCTAATAATAATGAAATGAGAAATAACATAGTGAAAATGCTAACACAAACTACTAAACCAAGTGATATACACACTTTTTCATTGTGCAGGATTGGAAAGAGAGACCCATTAAATCTCAAACTACAAGATCCCATATAAGTGTTGCGCCGTGCTTTAAGTTATAAATGTCATAAAAGTATATACCTTGAGTCCTGAAAATAAATTTCTTATCACGCAAGCTGGTAAAAGAAACCCTTAAAATTTCAAACTACAAGGCCCGATGTAAGTATGCACCGTCTTTTTAGTTTTAAATGTCATAAAAGTACATGCTTGAACTCCTGAATTTGAGCTGAACGCCAGTAACCAAACAAAATACAATATAATTTCCTGCAACCATGAGATTAAATGTACCTGTGTTGACAGCATTGTAATTTTTTGATTCGGAATGATACTGAGCAAGTACATATCTTTATTGACTTTCCTGTCCAACAGGGATTAATTCACAGGTTAATAAAGGGTGCGAGTAACTAAATCAAATGAAATGTAATTTTCATGTATCGTGAAAGCAGCACATAATCATGAGTAGAGACACCTAACAGAACTGAAAGTCCAAATTCACCTCTTGCAAACATATCATCAAACACCTCGGATGCACAGTCCACTTCAAATAAGTTGTTTGTAACAAAAATGAAATTCATCAAAATGATATAATGCATGTAAAAATTAGGAACAGATACTAACATGCATGTCAAAAATCTAACAATTATTAAAAAATAATAGGGAACTAACATTCATATATACAAATAAAAAAATTGCAATAACAAAGAAAAGATTACACAAAATAACTCTGAAAGCAGAGAACTCACACCAACAAAATAGACAAACTCTGAGAAAGCGAAGACTAAAAAACACATGAACTATACTACACTGGCAAGCCAAGCACATATACAACAGCACTTCCATTCAAAAAAAAAAGAGCAAAAGAAAAGAGTGAAAAGAATTAATACAACTGGTAAAAGAGGGAGGACCGGAATAATTAAAAGAAAGCAAACGATTAAAAAAATAAAAGCAAACAAAAAGGAAATAGAGAAGAAGAGTAAGAAGAACCTACCATAAAAAGAGAAAAGAGCAAACAGAGAAAAGGTGAAAAAGAAGCAGAACAAGAGAGAGAGAGAGTGAATAATGAAAATAGAAATAAAATGCTTAAGAAATTCACAAAAGCCAATTTGTGACGTGGGTCTGTCCACATAACAGCAGAACCATCAATTGACACGTAAATTTAACAACATCGAATGAGCAACGAAGAAGTTGGGCTTGCTTTTTACGCACAATGCAATTACTGGAATTCCCTTCGTCGTACCAAGGACTTTCTCTAATTATATAGTACTAGATGAGGGGGCACATGCTTATGCACAGGCCACAGGCACATTCTCGACATCAAAGTTTGTGATTTGAAGGCACATCACATATATCCGAAGGTATTTCATAATTATAAATGAGAGTAATGCATCATCTTTATATGTAATAAGAAAGCTATCAATTGTAAGTCAGAAAAATCCTAGTAACTCCTTTAAAAGGGTAAAGAGACAGCAATTACACATAACATACAACACACGGAGGTGTCACCAAATTTACAAATATAGCAATATTCAGAATAACTATCCAGGTATGCATAGTGGTTCCTCATAGACACCCACTTCTAAGCAAAAGTCCACATCCCCCCTCTTTCTCCCAAAAATTTGTTTTTAAATAAAGCAATATCTTTCTACCATTCCAGCATAACTCGTAGCAATGTCCTCCGCAAAAATCAGAAACCATGAGAACGTACTCTTACATCTGAACTAATCAGCATCTCTCATAGGTCTTTTGTACACCCTTTATTAAATAAACTAAGATTGCACTGTGTAATAATAAGTCTTCTGCCGGATAAATAGAGAATTTGAAAAAATAATTAACCACTTTGCTTATAGGCCATGCTACTATTACTGTAGCTATTTCCTCCTTGACTAATTGATTTCTTTCCCATTACCTTTCGAGAGCAATCTTGTTTAGAAGTGGCATAATTGCTCTGCTCCATAGTTGCAAATCTAGAAGTAACACATCATAGGATAAGGCGCAGACCCAATATGAACTCTTGGAGGAAAAATTAAGAAATAAAGAAATCAAATGAATATTTAATAATCAGTTAGAGGATGACAATGGATGAAGCAGAAAAGCAAGTCACTACTATTAGTGATGTCGAAAGATTAAAGTATTAGACCAAACCAATCTCACACTTTTAACACCAAAAAGTTTCTATTAACACATTACAATCCATACCCTCCATTAATTAAGTTGAACAAATATCAACTACACTTCAAAAAAATCTTGCAAGCATTCTCTCAGAGAAAAGACATGTAAAAAAAATAGTTTAGGAGGTGAGATTTAATAGGTAAAAGAAATATCATTAAATCAAGGCATTGAAATTTTGAGTGCTTACTTTTTTTGTTGTATAGCTAGAAGTGTGGTTACACAATCCCCCTTTCCATTAGCTCGTTTGAATAGCATAGCGATGCTGAAAAGCAGAATAAACGAATGACTAAACCGTTTAACTTATATGAGAAAACCTTCAAAGTATTTATATTTTATTACTTAAAAAATTACATATGTAAAACTTTGATTTATATGTTGGTTTAAAGGCTTTTCAAAATGCAATTCTGTTATGATGTAAACAATCATTAATGATTTAAAAGTTATATATTAACTGATCTGCCTATGGATTATTTCTTGAGATGAATAAGTAAGGAATCATGAGGAATCTAAATTAGAAAATATGTGGAATGAAAGAGTTTAAAACCTATATTTAATATAATCTCCAGATGACAACCTTCTTAGCTGCTAACGGATTTCCAAATGCGAGAACTGGGTCAACGAAAGCTCATTTTAGTCCTGCATAGAACAACAATTCTCAAGGTCTACAATCATCTCAATATCTCATTCTCATTACCTATCTCATTTGAGCATAAAATGAATCAGATAAGAAAGGTAATTAGCTGAAAATATTACACATGTTAGAGTTACCAAGAATCTTTGGTAGAGAAATGCACATGCCATTATCCAATACCTTACCTACAGGAAATAGATTAAGGGATATCAGAACTATACAATAACTCTTAAGGGAAATTTCAGAGTAAAATAAACAAATACATACATACATCCAACTCTATTCGATTGATAAGTTAACTACATCAATTGGTTTTGGTTCATACATACTTGTTAAAACATGTGATGTCTCTGCAGAAACTGAAAGGCTAGCCTCAAAAGGAAACACAGGCTTAGAATAGCCATCATCATAATATTAATCATGTCTAGAAGAAGCTGCAGAATTAATATTAGTAGGATGTTTGCAACTTTAGATACTTTTACTTCCAAAAAAAAACTTAGGCACTAAGATATCTTGATCTCATTAGGAATTCTAAGATACCCTCCATCTTATCAGAGAAATAAAAGAAAGATAAATAATTACATTATTTAAGAAGAAATAATAAGAAAATTAAAGTGTAGAAAGACCAAAAAGACCAATAATTTCATATGAGCGCTGATAATCCAATGCAAGCAACGACAATAATTGGTTAGCCAGGTAATGACGAACAACTCAAGCTCTCTCAATGTCTGCAAAACATCTCTTCTTTGTTAACAAGCTTTTAATAAGAAGTTCCACATTGATATGAGCTGCATGAAAATATAAAAATATTTTGATAACATACAAAAAAAATTTATTAGAGGACCTTTTAGTAATGCAAATCAATGAATCAAAACTGATCACAAGATGTCATTTGCTAGGGGATGATAGACAAAATAATTAAAGAAATCATTCTTGATTGAATCCACATTAATATATACTCCAACAAAGATATTGACACAAAAGGAATTATTAACCACTGAATGTCGAGGAAATTGCCACTTTTATCACTCTTTCTCATTTAGGCATGTCTTGAAGAAAGAACTTCTTTTTGGTTTAACAACAAGAAGTCATGACATAAATAAAAGAGCTGCCTCGCTGCATTTTCCATTCAGGCAAGTCGTGAATAAGGAAAGTTGTTCATTTAACAGCATGATGTCATGAAATACATATAAGTTTTGCCTCACAACAACGAACCACTAGCAACTCTACAACTTTTAAGTGTTGTAGTATATACTTTTAAACATCAAATCTCATTATATTTGTCATTTGAAAGCTAAATGTTGCATCATTCTTTACTTAAAAGATAATAAAGTACTTCATTAATATAAAAACTAAGGCACTAAGGGGATGCTTGGGATTACCAAATGTTACATCATTCTTATGTCAACAAAAGAGTTGCATTAGAAACCTCATCTTTCTTTTGTCACTTGGCCCTATATTACTCTCCCCACTGGTTTTTATTTTCTTTTTACAGATGCACACTTCAATAATTGAATAAGGCTTTACTCCTAACCGTATGAGCTAATATAAAGCGTGTCATGTGGATGACATTTCATTACACCCTTACATGCTTTATCTTTTAGTTATTTCTCCTCAAAACTAATAGACAGCCTGGATTTTTTGTGGTCCTTTATGCCCAAATTAATTCATAAACTGTCACCTTCCATAAAAGTTGATTACATGCTTTACTTCCACGTGTTGGTCCCAAAAGATGAAAGTTAAATCTCAATAGCCATAATCCCCCCAAAATATTGTTACCTATGCCAAGTGATTCTTCAGAAAATGTGAATATCATTCAACTTCTTTTAAATTGAATTTTTATCCAATACATTTGGGAACTAAGTTTCATAAAAAATCTGAAATTTTTCAATAAAATTTTTCTCCAGGAAAGTGAATGGCGGAAATAATAAAAACTCAGGTTATTCTTTTTAAATCATATCAATTATAAAAAATTCTAATTCAACTCAAATAGGCTAAAATACCATACTTGTAGAGTTGAAGATAAATCACAGACATCCTATTTATTTATCGATACTCAAAGGTAGAAGACTAGACGCTTACATGGTTTCATAATGGAGAAAATGTCAAAAGCAAGCATTGAAAATTAAAGTCTATCAGGAGCAACTTGTATAAACTATATGTATCTTGGGGTTTGAATTAAGATGCCTATATTATAAAAACCCTATGAAAAAATAATGGAACCAAACAAATTGTTCAACACTTTCAGGCATATTGTCAAACAAGGGTCTGTCAAACAATGTGCAGCAAAGTTCTTCATCTTTGATTAATATTTTTGTTTCTGATAGCAAAATAATCGGAACAAAAGTCGAAAAGTCAGTGCATGCAACATGATTACAACCCAAATACCAAATGAAGAAGCAAACATAGATATATATCTAACAAATTGAAAAGAAATCAACAACAAGACACCCAAAAAATAGGAGAACAATTGCAGCATAAAATGACCTCACTCGCATATAGTGAACTGGGTCTTCGTTGGATTTCTCTGTTACTTTTATATTTGATGTCAAATTTGATACTTTTCAAGTTGCAATGGAGAATGAGGCAGAGAGATTTTGGAGTTCTTTTTGACAGAAATAGAGATAGAGAACAATCATGTGGATTTTTGGAGCTTCGGTGGAAGAGCAAAGAGGGAGAGGATTGCAGAACCTATACGATAGAAACTCCTAGAAGAAAGAGAGCGTATCCAAGAGGGCTAAAAGTTGACTTAATTTACTAAAATCTTAAGGGCAATTACATCTATTTCGAGCACCAAAATTGTAGTTTAGGGGAGTTGTGGATATTTCCATAGTGCACTAGAGTGAGACTAGATAGTTATGAGGTAATCGTAGGATGTTACTGATCAGCTATCGATACAGGGAGTTATCTGTTGGATATTAATATAACTTACATCTATTTCGCATTTCTTATATTTATTATATTTCTGCGATTTTGTTATTTTGCGTTATGTTGTGTATTTCATGTTAATCTTAGTATGACTCCATTAATAGTACTAACTTATCTTCTCTTGTTGATATCTTGATCCGAGGGTCTCCTGGAAACAGCCTCTCTACCCTAGGGTAGGGGTAAGGTCTGCGTACACACTACCCTCCCCAGACCCCACTAGGTGGGATTATACTGGGTTGTTGTTGTTGTTGAGTATTTCATGTTAATCTTAGTATGACTCCATTAATAGTACTAACTTATCTTCTCTTGTTGATATCTTGATCCGAGGGTCTCCTGGAAACAGCCTCTCTACCCTAGGGTAGGGGTAAGGTCTGCGTACACACTACCCTCCCCAGACCCCACTAGGTGGGATTATACTGGGTTGTTGTTGTTGTTGAGTATTTCATGTTAATCTTAGTATGACTCCATTAATAGTACTAACTTATCTTCTCTTGTTGATATCTTGATCCGAGGGTCTCCTGGAAACAGCCTCTCTACCCTAGGGTAGGGGTAAGGTCTGCGTACACACTACCCTCCCCAGACCCCACTAGGTGGGATTATACTGGGTTGTTGTTGTTGTTGAGTATTTCATGTTAATCTTAGTATGACTCCATTAATAGTACTAACTTATCTTCTCTTGTTGATATCTTGATCCGAGGGTCTCCTGGAAACAGCCTCTCTACCCTAGGGTAGGGGTAAGGTCTGCGTACACACTACCCTCCCCAGACCCCACTAGGTGGGATTATACTGGGTTGTTGTTGTTGTTGAGTATTTCATGTTAATCTTAGTATGACTCCATTAATAGTACTAACTTATCTTCTCTTGTTGATATCTTGATCCGAGGGTCTCCTGGAAACAGCCTCTCTACCCTAGGGTAGGGGTAAGGTCTGCGTACACACTACCCTCCCCAGACCCCACTAGGTGGGATTATACTGGGTTGTTGTTGTTGTTGTTGTTGTTGTTGTTGTTGTTGTGTATTTCATGTTAATCTTAGTATGACTCCATTAATAGTACTAACTTATCTTCTCTTGTTGATATCTTGAGCCGAGGGTCTCCTGGAAACAGCCTCTCTGCCCTCCGGGTAGGGGTAAGGTCTGCGTACATATTACCCTCCCCAGACCCCACTTGTGAGATTATACTGGGTTGTTGTTGTTTTAAGGGCAATTACAGTAATAAACGGCGGGAACACGAGCAAATAGTAAAAAGTGGCACAACAGTTGGACTTGCCGAATTACAGAAATACCATTCGTCGTACCCGTGAACCTCCACTTACTATATAGGCTATGCAAAAATCAGAGAAAAAATTTAGCAAAATAAGTTAAATCATCCTAAACTTACTCAGATTATTAGTTCCCGCTCCGAACTATTTTCGATCTTAATTACCTCTTCAATTTGACATTTTGAGGGTCATTATCCCCTAAACACTGATATAACAAAAAGTATAAATGCACTCGCCTGCCACGTGAATTTTTCTGTCTATGTAGCATTTTTTTGAAAAATAAAATATATTTTTTTTACCTTTTAAAGGATATTACTTTTTAGATAATTTTTTTCGAATAAAATTTATAATAAAACTTGAATATAACTACCTTATTTAGGCTAAATATTTTTATTTTGCCAAAAATAATAAAGTGTTAGTTAATCTGTTTTTTTGAATTTGACCTGTAAATAAAGATTTATACAATTGAAATAAATAGCCAAGGTATTTTAAAAGTTATAAAAAAATACACAGTTGAGATAAATAGTTATTGCGTCAAGAGAAAAAATAAAAAAGAGTACAATTGCACTTGTAATTTCTTGCAATTGTTCAATCTTTTTATTTCTTCTTTTGATGCAATGACTAATTATTTCAACTGTGTATTTTTACTTTTTAGGTAAAATCTGTAAAAAAAAAAAAAAAAAAAAAATTAGAGCACCTTAATTTAGAGCTATATAAAATTATAGCCAAAACAATTAATTTCAAACTATGTTTTTTTATAACTTTTTAGATGTCTTAACTATTTATTTTAATTGTATAAATCTTCATTTTCAGGTCAAATTAAAAAAAAAAGACTAATTAAAACTTTATTATTTTTTGCCAAATAAAAATATTTAGCCTAAATAACGTAGTTCTATCCAAGTTTTATTATAAATAGTATTCGAAAAAAATTATCTAAAAAGTAATATTGTTAAAAAAGTAAAAAAAATATTTTATTTTTAAAAAAAATGCCACATAGACAGAAAAATCCACGTGGCAGGCGAGTGCACCTACACTTTTTGCCACATCAGCATCTAGGGGATAATGGCACTCCAAAGGCCAAGTTAAAGGGGGTGATCAAGACCGGACATAGTTCAGGCGGGATACTAATAATCTGAGCTAAGTTTAGCCGTGATTTAAGGTATTTTGCCAAAAAAATTTCATACTTGTTTTAATTATTTAGTAGGATTTCCCAAGAAAAGAAAGCAATATCATCAAGTTAAGTATTAACATAATAAGCTTCATACTATGTACATTTAGGGGTCGTTTGGTTGGAATATGAGTTATACCGGTATAAGTTATACCGGTATAAGTTATAATGGGATAAGTTATACCGGTATAAGTTATAATGGGATTGTTGTTTATTCATTGTTTGGTATGTTGTATTAAGAATGACAATTGAATAATTTATAAGAGAAAGGTATAAGTTATACCGGTGCTAATTACCCCACCATCTGTGAGGTATAAGTTATACCGGTGTTAAAATTAACACCGGTATAACTTATACCTGATTTGTTAACCAAACAGAATATTAAGGTGGTATTAATTCTTATACCACCCTTATACCGCCCTTATACCACCCTTATACCTCATACCAAACGACCCCTTAGTTGTGGAACAAAGTTGAACAATTACATTCTTGAGTTTGCTTCCATGACTGAGAAAAACAACAAATATAAAAGTTGTGTTGGTGGTCCAACTAATACAAAAGTTGATACCATAATTGGATAAAATACATGACATACTTACATCTTTGTGTCCCTTGAAAGAAAGAAAATTAAGCATTACAATTAGAATATACCATACCAAGCTAAATATAGAATGATCAATGCAAAAAAGAAGAGACAATGGGCTAAGCCTTCTGTTGTGGCAATTCAAAAGGCCAACGGTATAGGAATCAAGAAAATTATAAGTTTATTTTCTGAAAAGTATTATTAGAATACTGAAATTTTTAATGGTTAACCTAGTTGAAGCACTCATATTGCTGCAATTACATAGCTACATTCAAGCAAAAAAAAAAGAGCCAAGTGTCATAAAAAGTTTATACGGGACATGTGAAGAGCTGAAATATATAAGAATATTGATCATCTCACTATAAAGTTAGAAATTATTAACTTAGAGGAAAAAGAATTGTGGCAGTAAGAGCAGTATGCACTGTTTATTAGCTTCCACTGCAACAATATAATCTCGAATGATATTTACTTTTATTCCGACAAATAACATGAAATTTAATTAGGTGTTGTATAGTCAAATCCACAAGACAAAAGCTGAAAATTTTTTCTGTGCTTTTTCCTTCTCCACCCCATTTAAATTAGGTGTTAGTTAAGACACATTAGTTGGATTTCTGCCATTTCCTGGTAAAGAAGTCAAATTATATTTTTGGTGCACATGGATCATATATATGTTACCCGTGTAACAACACAGCAGAAAGGGCAATAATCAACATGAACTCCTTTATCATGTAACATGCTAGTAATTCTTTCTTTTTTTCTTAGAGAGAAACATGCTAGTGATTCTTCCTTCCATTATCCAGTAATCACTCATTGCAACATGAACTGCATCTTCTTAGAATATGCTAATAGCCCATCCTGCCAGTAAGATTTAATGTTATACCATAATCAAATAATCAACAGTATTGAGTGTTTGTACAGCAATACAGAAAAGGAATTTCACTGATAATGATAGACGAAAGAATGAACTTCTATATTGATGAAATAGTCTGAACTCTGAACTTCTAGTAGAAAGGCATCAACAGTAAACTATAATACTAGATAAAATCAGAATTTAGAGTATCTCAGGGATAATACCTTCAGCAATTAATTTACAACCTGGTGCTTTTCTACTTGATGTATCTTGACTGCCTGAAAGTTATTCAACTCTTCAATCATTGTTTGATTGTGAATTTTGATCTTGATGCTTGAAAAGATCTGTGAGTAAGTCGCTTATGCAGAGAAACACTATGAAATAAGTGATACATGTTGGCTCTTATTATTTTTTCCTAGCTTTGTCGGCTATAATCTGCTTGGATAGAACCTAACCAAGTATGAAAAATTCCTTCATCAGTGATTACCTGCCTTTCTTGATCCATTATCAACTACAACATTATTATACATTCTGATACCTATGATTGTAAATACATATTCTTAATCACTATTTACAGCTTCCTTGATCTATCATGAACTGCAACATTATAAAACACTTTGATTCCCATAAATATCTGTTCTCATGTCTCAGTAACAATTTTACTGTAGTTCAACCACTCAATTCGTTGCTTCTCCGTACAAAATGCATTTTCCAACAAGCATGAATTCACATGTAATAAGATGTAACATTGAACTGTATGTATGCATGTCTAATGGAAAACAACATGTCTTAGAACTACAATCAATATATGTCAAGTGGGCAAGCTCTCAATGCCTTATGTTGTTAGATAGACATTCGATAAGTAATGCATTTAGGAGGAACTTGATTCTTTGATAATTTGAGCACATTTCATAAATTAAAGGTCTAAAGCAGAGTGCACTACAATCAGAAGCAGGCATGTAACCAAGTATTCCAGTAGTTACTTGAATAAACATTGAATCTCAATTCCACAACTACAGTAATCTTAATACTGTAGTTCTTCTTATTGCTTCTTTCTTCTTTCTGATATTGTTGCTTAGTTAAAGCGATGTACTATCAGTTTTAACTTTCAATTATAGATTTGCTGAACTATATTGAGGAAATTTTCTCAATTCATTAAAAAAAAATTATTCAGCTGCCTTCTTGAAGAAGATTGTTTTAGCGCAGATCTTTCCTTCAAATAAAAAGTTGCAAAAACTATGGCAATATCGGCCCAAAATCATTTGGCATTGAGGAATAATATAAAAGAGATAGAGGTGACAATCAACCTGGAAACTTTAATTTAACTCAACAGGCTATAGATTCTTGATTCATAAATATAGCTGCTTGTTTCGAACTTCTATATTCATGCAATAAAGGCCTAATGTATTTTTGTGCTCATAAGCTTCGATTATAGACATATAGTTATTATTTCCTTAGTCTATCAATCTGGTATGATCATAATGCTCTTAAAACTTCAACAAGACATATAGTGAATACTATTGTAAAGCTTTATGGTAAGCTCTACCCTATGTCAAATGGCAGAAGAATTCCCCTTCCTACTGAGAAGTGTGAATGTTGCCAAAATTGAAATCAATAACTGCAACCTTCCCAAAAGGCCTTGTATTATCACCGAAAAATGATGGATCCTTTTTACAACATTAGGATCTCCTTTATATAGTAGGATACCCTCCTCGAAATAATAAAATAGTACAAAGGGTGGCCACATCCCTTTAAAGGGGACGCCGAGACTGACGGTGCTGTTCCTTCCACCGTTCCTAGGTCGTACCCCCACTCCGGTTGACTTACGTCCGCTAGGCGTATCCTTTGATGTGGAAATAATGGGGCTCGAATTCGACCCTATACAGTTAGTCCCTCCGTTTGTTGGGGGCATATCAAAATACGTCCCCGATGGATGGAATTGCGAACCTTGTTCTTGGAGAATTTGACTTTATTCAAAGGTGGTAGCGTGAGTGAGGGGAAACGTCTGACTGCTGAGGTGCTGACGGTAATTTCTTTCTAGGAGTGACGTCATAATCCGCATGCGTCATCATTATGCGTGTTCCCGAGGCAACTAAAAAAGCATTTTGATTTTGGATTCCCGCGCCTGTTTGAATTTTGCCTCTTCGATTTTAACGCCACCCTACCCTATAAATAGGGGAAGAGTTTAACCTGATTCAACTTTCGGTCATTTGCAAATAATTTCTGGTTCTTTAAAGCAACCGTTCCTTCCTATGAAACTCCTTCATTTCTCAGAAGTCGTACTTTCCGTTGTGTCATACACCATATCCTAAACGGAAGTCACGGCAAAGCTTCGACGGGAAAACACGAAGGCTAATGATACTGCTCCATCTAGAGTACCACCCCTTTCGAAGGTGATGAGGGAGAAGAAGAGGAGGACCTCACTCCACTTAATGTGGACAATGTGCTGCCAAAGCAACTTTTTACTCGAAAGGACTTCCCAAGGGACTCCCGTTCCACCTTTGGAGCATACTAAATTAATGCAAAATCATCTAGACAATCTTCGTGTGTCGTATGACATACCTGCTCAAGTGGAGATGATCCCGGCAGAAACAGATTATGCGAACATCCACAGACCAGGGTATTGCGTGTTCTATGAATATCCGTTTTTGATTGGTTATGGTCTTCCCATCTATCTTTTGGCGGAGGAACTTTGCCGTTTTTACAATGTGTGTCCGTCTCAGCTTACTCCATACACCTTAAAAGTGTGTAGGATATTGTCTACCTACGCGGAGCGGGCTAGATGAGAGGTCTCCGTTCACTGATCACACCCAACTATGCCTTATAAAAAGGACAATGCGGTCGTTGCAGATATAATCCGGTTTACAAGTCCGGAGTCTAATCCCACAGACAACTAAGGTTTAGCTACAGTTGTTCACTATCACCAAGAAGACAAGCTTAAACAATTCCTATCTTATAGATATTTAGATTCATGTGTTTAACTAATTAACTAATAAATTAAACTACTAAATTAAAAATTAAATATACTAAGCGTTAGAGACAAGATTAAAGAGGTCTAGAGTTATGATTTCCCCAATTGTCGGAATCCTTCCCACTATGTCTTCTATAATTTTGCCTAAGTATTCTCTACCAATCATGCGCACTCTTATTACCGTAAATCTCTCCCGAGTAATTACGACAATTTACTAGACGCACTCTCCCGAGCTACGCTAGCAGGCTTTTAATACAACTCACTTTAGATCTCACACAAGGCTTCGTTATCCCTAATTCCAACTTTAAACCCTCGGTTATTAATCCCTCATATACTTTGGGAGCGGTGTTGTTCAACAATTACCTAAATATGCACTATCTCCCGAGTTATGCATACTAAATAGGCACGGATAATTGAGAGCTTTTCAATCAACCAGAATATAAACGTAGTTGAACAAATAGAGAAAAGCTATGGCTTAATTATTTAAAAACATAACAAGAATTTATCCTACAAAAGGTTCTATTAAAACTTTAGATAATAAATTAGCTATTCATAATAGTATGAAAAACTACAATACTAAAAGTCATAACCAACAATGAAAAATAGGAAGAGGAAGGAAAAACTCGTAGAAGAATGCTCTGCCTTGCTCCCAATGTGTTCTTGCCTCCAAAGGTGTTGTCTAACCCTAAAGTAGTGTCTCTTGCCTCCTTAGGTCTAATTTTTGTATCCAAAATATGTTCCCTCCTTGTTCTTGGTCGGCCTCCTTTGTTTTATATAGGGTTTAGCGCTTAAAATCCGATATTTTGCACATAAGTCCCTGAAATTTCGGCCTCCTACCGCGGTTTTTCCGCGGTCACAATTAAACTGCGGCCAAACATGGCCTCTGATTCTTCAATTGTCTGTGTCTACACTCTGCCGCGGTTGCGGTGAAACCTCGATTTTTCACCCTGTTCCGTTTGAATTTAGAAAAACTCAAAACATTAAAGTTGTAGTCCTTTGAATTATATTTCCAACCATATATTATGGAGCCAAAATGGAGTTATGAGAAAAAATTTATGTCCAATTTACTAGACAGTGTGTAATATTCCTCATCGAGTCTTCGTTTGTTATCAACTATCAAATTTGACTACCGAACACGATCCCGACTTAATTTCTTGAGCTTTTACTCAGGTTTCAAAGCTTCAAATAATTTAAATTCATTCCATAACATCTATATAGCTCGAAATCATACCTACAAGGCATAAAACACACAATTAGTGCAAAACACTAGCGATTATAGCGCAAACTCAACTAAAGTGCAGTAAATTAGAGTGTAATAATCGACTAAAACACGTAATTATAGCCTATCATCAACACCCCACACCTAAACCATTGCTCGTCCTCGAGTAATCAAACTACACTTTATATAGACACGACTCTTTTTAAAGCAATTTTCCTAACTTATCACACCAAGAATATTTAAAATAGACTAAGCACAAAAGCGTAACATTTTCACCTTAAGATTTGACTCACAAGTACCACTCATTATTCACAACTCACCCACTTACTCTAATATAGAGGTCATTGACATTACCTTTCCTTCATGAATCAAGTGCCCTTATGTGAGCACGTAATTTTTGCTTCACATGAATTACTCCCACAAAATTAAAACAAAAATTATCTGTTTTATTGTGTATATTATTGTGAATTTTCGTGATATTTTTGGTAATTGCTTGCGTTTGTATGTGCGTGATTATGTGTGTTTAAATTAATTTAAATAAACACAAAAAATATGTCACATTTACATTTAAGATTTAATTGTACAATTAAGAGTAATTAAGTGTTCTTTACAAAAATGAGAAAATCACAAAAAATATGCATTTATTCTATTTTTGTCATTTAAATGTGCCATTGTGTGATTTTATTTTTAATTAATTGTTTTAACTTGTGTGTTAATTATTTTTAAGGGTTAATTAATGTTTTATAGTTTAATTTTGGTTTTACAATTTATTTTAGAATTTTGTTAAATTTGTTAATTAAGAAAAAAGAATAGAGTTGAAAAATTAAGAAAAACTCGGATTGGGCCCAAAAAAATTAGAAATGAAATCAGGCCCAATGCTTAAATAACCCAGTCCAAGGCCTGATCTCTCAAGACGTCTCAAACGACGTCGTTTGGGCATTTCGTATCTGGGCCATTGATTTGTTTTAATCAAACGGTCCAGTTCAGCCCCTGTTAAGTTGAAACGACGTCGTTTCATGTATGTTTAATTAGAGCCGTTCATCTCCATGGATCCAACGGTCCCAGGCTCCCCTCACAACCCGATCCATTTCGACCCGGATCAACCCGTTCTCACAACTTAACCAAATGACGTCGTCTCTCTTAAGTGAGAGATCTAGGCCGTCGATCACGCTTGATCGAACGGCCAAGATCAAAACACCCTCTTCCTATATAAGCCTAATCACCTACCCAGCCCCCTCCCCCTGATCTAAACATCCCCTCACTTCACTATTCACCATCGTCTCTCTCATAGACGATCTCCCTTAGCCAAACCCTAGCCGTCTTAGGATCCCTCCGCCTGAAACACGGCGGCAACAATGTCGTTGGCTACCAAAATTACACCCCTAAGACACTCAACCACCCTGAACACGATTCCACCACTTGTCTGGCTCAAATCTTCCTCCATCTTCTCGAATCTTCATTTGAAGATTCGAGCAAAACGGAAACCTATCTCAATCCACTTCAAACTCACACCAGACACTCCCTGACCTCCCTCGTTACTAAACCACTCTTGGTTTGGTTCGAATCTAACCTGAACTGTTCAAATTTCAAATCACACCCGCAAGAACCCTAGAAAATCAAATGTTAAAAATTTGTCCAATTAATTAGAGATTTGGGGTTTAATAGACCTTAATCGGAGTGTTTTCGGTTGAGAACACTTCGACTAAGGTCCGTTCAACCTCAAAATGGTTGAAGTATGAGTTTGAGCCCATGTCCGTCCAGTTTAAGCTTTGGAGGTATTTTTTCTTTTCCTTTCCTTTTATTCTGCATATATTCTGTTAATGTCTGATTACACGTTTAGTTTAGCTTATTTAAATTTTTGATTTTTGTCATTGAATTTGTTCTATCCATCTTCAAATGACCTTTTTGTTTGGTCGAATTGTTTCTGTTTTGTTGTATAGTATATAATATGTTGTGTAATTGATTCAATAAGTTTCGTCGATTACTTAGATTGTATTATAACTAAAAAAATTCTATCAAATGCCATTTGAATCACCTGTGGTATTTTTCTGATTATTGTCAATAATTGTTGTACAAAATGGTTTGTATAGTAGATAGAATACATGTTGGTAAAGTAGTTTTTCGGGTTGATTGCTAGAATAGCATGACCATAGTGTAAAGTTTTCTCCCAGTAGGTTATCTGTTGGCCTCTTTCTGTGACAATTTTATGTTTTAAAACCTGGTAATTGCTCTAGTTGATATCCAGTTTTGATTAGCATTATCAATTCCTTTTGTACAGTGCCATGTTTCATGAATTGAATTGAAGTCTGATGTTTAGTTCTACTGTTAAAAATGTTCTGATATGTGTGAGCACGTGATTTTTGCCCCAAACAATTAATTCCAAAATGAAAATAAAAAAAAATAATTTTTGATTGAAATTGGTTGATTGTGTAGAAAGTATCAATATGTGTTTTAATTGTTGGAAATAAAGTGAAAGAAATTGAAACAAAAATACAAAATAAAATTATTTAGAAAATACCAAAAATGTAAGGTAATTACTAAGAAATTAGAAAATCAAAGAAAAATAAAAAAATACCAAAATAAAAGGGAATAAATACATTAGGAATAAAATACTAAGGAAAACAAGTATAAAATACAGGAGGAATACAAAAAAATACAGAAAAAAATAAAATATATAATAGGAAAATACAAGAAAATACAAAAACAATACAAATACAAAAAAATACAACTTATAATACCAAGTATTTGGGCCAAATTACATCAGCCCAAACAGACCAGGCCAGGCCTGTCTATATACGAACCAAACGACGTCGCCCAAAGGAAACAAACCAGCCCGCCTATATATAACCCAAACGACACCGTTTAAATGAAAAATCTGAGCCGTTAAATTCTTGATCAAACGGCTAGAGATACAGGTCCTCTTTAAAACTAAACGACGACGTTTAAGTCATCAAATCCTGGCCGTTCGTTTAAATAATCCAAAGGCCAGGATCAGATCATCACTAATCCAAACGACGTCGTTTTCAGGATAATTAAATCTGAGCCATTAGTTCATTTGATCCAACGGTCACAGATCCTCTCAAGCTTTTAAATATACAATTGAACAATACATACACATTATACACTCATCTTCTCTAAGCAGAAACTCTAGCCGCCCTAAGTTTCTCTCAACAGCCCGTCGGAAACCTACCGGCGGGGAACCCTACTAGTTCAGACCAAGCTCCCACGAACACCCTTGAACCACCATGAAGTCCTCTTTCACTCCCATCACTTTAACTCCAGCCAAAAACCTTTCATTCTTCTTGAATCTTGAAAAACAGGTCGCCGGAACCCTAGCCGGCGACCATCACTTTTGAATCAGCTTCCACCAGTAACACCCTAGAACCACCCTGAGCCCCTCTTTCACCCTATCCAACTATTTTTCCTCGAATATTAGCCCTGCTTCTCGAATCTTCAAAAATGTCCCGCCGAAACCCTACTACGACAGACACTCGAACTCAAAACCCTTTTAAATCGAACCCTAGTCCTCAAATACCAACCTTTTTACATCCAAACATGACTCTTAGAGTCTGCCTGGAGGATTGACTGTTAAAAAGAGACCCAGAGCCTCTGAACCCCCAGAAAATCAAGAATCAAGGAGAATGAAGAAAGAAGATAACAAGGAAAGAAAAATAGAAAAGAACAAAAAGAAAACATGAAAAGCTTAGTCCCAAACCTTATTGAAATCTTTTTCTCAAATCTTCTAACCCTTCTTTTATTTTGCTAATGTTCGAATCTTTATGTTCTTCTATAAAAACTTGATTATGTGTTTATGTGCGTTATCTTCTAATTTAAGTCATTAGTTAAATCACATGCTATTAACTGTTTGATGTTCTTGAGTAATAGATCCTATTTCGACTATGGATTTTTGATTAAGNGAAAAGTGGTTAGCTCTGAAAATTTCACTTAGTCTAGAATTGGTTAAAAAATAAAGATAAGGCTAAGGGTTATATTTTAAATAGTGATGAATACTTCAGGTCTTAACAGACCTAAAGGTTGGTAATGTAAATAAACATAAAACATAGGGGTAAAAGGGGAATGTGTAATTGGTATTATTGAGAATAATATAGAAGTAATGAGGGTATAAGGGACAATTGAGCCTGATTTTACTGTAAATAGATGGTTAATAAAGGGTAAACTAGGCATAGTTAAAAGGTAGATAAGTAATAATCCTTAGCAAGTGAGGGCAGCTAAGTCATTTTCGCCCAATAGAATAGTAAAGAATAATCTGGAACCTTCCAGCAGGGGTCCAAATGCATGTTTATTAAAAACACCCTATACTTAATTGAAATAATGGAAAAAGAGTGGGGGTGGGAAATATGAATAATTAATTCAAATTTCCCTCCCAATTCACTTTATAAATAGGCTGTTTCAGGCCTAAGTTAAAAAGAAATCGAATAGTTCAAAAAAAGGGGAGAAATCTAGAGATTGGAAAATTTATAGAAAAGTTCGAAAATTCTGAAAGGTTTGAGAGTTTTGAAATTTCAGAATTATCAAAGTTCTGAAACCTATATACTGAAGTGCAACTAGTCTTCTACTTAGCTGCTAACTCGAGTATTACTTTGGGAATCTCTGCTGGTCGTTTTTCTACTGGTTTATTTCGACTTTACTGGGTTTACAATTTGCTCGGGTTTATCTGCTGGTTTTTGAGTATCGCTGTATTGATTCATCCCTGTTGCTGTTACTATATCCTTGTTGCTGTTGCTGATTTTCCTTCTTCTCCAAACCTAGAACTCATTGTTTTTCTCTCAACTTGATCAGGTACACTACTACCTCTCAAAGATGTAACTGAAGTTTGAAGAAATGTAATAAGCATTAGTTTATTTTCGTAATTATATTTTTGTTTATAGTTTGATAATTAGAACTTATGTAATTCATTAGGTCTTCTGGCTGTAATAAGGTTCTGAACTGTTCGAACTATAAATTCAGATTACATTAGTAGTTAGATAGTAATATAGTAAATACACTAAATAGATCAGTCAAAATGATCACCTAGATCTAAAATTGAAAACTGGCTAAAACTTAGTTGATTTACTTATAGATTTACATCTGTTTTGAAATCAGAAGTATAATACAAACTGGCGAAATATTTTGTTAATTGAACTCTGAATCAGTAGCTATTAAGTTGAAAAGTACGAAGTAGTTAGATTTAAGTTTCATTTATAGCACTGAATTGTTTAAGCTCGATTAGTTATAAATTCACTTTAAATTTCAATAGCATGATATGAAACAGGAATAAATATGAATGAAATCCAGGACTTAATTTGAACAAGTTTATTATAGATTCAATTTAATGTTTCCAGTCGAACAAAAAATGATGATTTAATTTTCACATCTGAATAATCAGTACATCAACTTATAGCACGAATCAGTGAATCTGGATAGTTAATATACAAGTTGTTAATAATAGGAGTGTCCAGATTTGAAGGAATTCGTAATTATAACGCATGAATAGAAATACTGTACTATCACCTTTTGGAAATTTTGATAAGGTACTATTAAAACATTATGTATAGATTAACAGTTAAATGATTGTGTTTAAAACTGTTCTTCTGATTTCGTTTACAATTTGGGCCTAATCGGACGAAATGACCCTTAATTAATTATCATAGCCCTGATGCTCATATGAGCAGAATCAGTATGCACGAGTTGGGCCAAACGTATTTCATGCACAGTTGTGCATTATCCCTTTCTGCTGAACCAATTTCCAGGCCTAAGTCATATAAAGGCCTGGACATGAAAGACATTAATACAGACCTTAACTAGATAACATTAGTCATTATATAGATTAAGACAAAAACAAGTGATAGAAAATGTAGTATACCCTAGGTTCGACCTTAAAAATTGAAATGAGATGAACCTTGTCACACCTCTTTTTTTACGGTGCTTACACCCCAGCGAAGGGATATAAACAAAAAGAGTTTTTCCAATTAAAGGACGGTCGGAACGAGATTAGTTATTTGAATTTTTCAGAGTCGCCACTTGAGAATATAATGGTGTCTCAAGTCACTGAATTAATCCCGAACCGAGGAAAGTTTGACTCTGTTACAGTCTG
>MU698719.1:334601-351461 GCA_026770625.1 Nicotiana glauca | reverse complement strand
CTACCAGACACTCCTGAACTACACTGACCTGATTTCTGTTTAGCCCGGGATATGTAGGCAACCTCTGAAGCAGGGCGCGGTCAACTCTTTCAAAAAAAGCTTCATACGGAATATGCGAACAGCCAAAAATCGCTCGTTTCCGCTCACTCGTCTTTGCACGAAAACTCTTTGTATTTTCGGGCAAAGAGGGGCAGCTGTGAGTACGTAATTTTTGCCCTAAGCAAATTATTCCAAAAGTTTCAAATAAGATAATTTTACAATTTTTTTTTTGTGAATTTTGTTGAATTTTTGTGTTAATTGGTTGCATGATAATTCAAATAAAAATACAAAAAATATGCATTTGCACTTAGGGATTTAATTTCACATTTTTAGTATTAATTAGCATTAATTTATTTTAGAACAAAATAGGAGGAAAATAGAAAAAATAATATTTTTTGGCATTTTAGTTAAATTTGTATTAGGTTGCATTTAAATTAGGAATTACTATAATTAAAATTAAGAAATGTAATTGTTAGAGTCAATTTGATTGTGATGGTTATTTTAGCATTTTTATAAAATCAGAAAATAAATAACACAAAAAATACAAAATAAAAAAAAATACACAAAACACAAATTAAATAAAGAGAAAACAATTGAAAAGAAGGGAACAAAAAGGCTGCCTTTAATTAAAGGCCAAATTTGGGCCATTTTTGCACCCAATCCGCCAGCCCAAAAATACAAACACCCTACACCCCTACACTCGCCCCAGCCCAGTAGCCTTCACCCGGTCCAGCTCTTCAATAAACCGAAACGACGCCGTTTTGGCGTCCGTTAATCTGGACCCTCCATTTCCCCATCATCTAATGGTTACAATTGATTATTGTATTACATAAAACTGTCCGAAAAATCATAATAAACCTAAAACACACCCCTCTTCCTCGTACCGTAATGTCGGTGTAACACTACCACACTCCGCCACATCGCCGCCGGCGGCGGCGGAGCTCCAAATAAGCCCAAAATTACACCATCGGTGCTCCTTCACCTCCCCTTTCCATATCCGTTGCCCGTTTCTTTCAAATCTCAACCTATCTTCTCAAAACTCAAAACTCAAATCTAAAATCCGGCCAAAATCATAAATTCACACAAATGACTCCAAACTTTCACCAGATAGTCTCCTCATCCTCCTCTCCACAAATATGGGGTTATTTTCCCTTAAATCTCACCGGGCCGCCCCAAATTTCAAATCTAGGGTTCGAGGTCGTCAATTTGTTTCGAGTGTTCTATTGGTTTTCAATTATTGTTATATGTCTATTTTGGACAAAATAGATATATAACAATAATTGGAAATTAAATTCAAGATTAGCCAAGTCGAAGGCCAAAAATTAGTAAGTTTCCATTCAATTTGGTTTCGATTTTTGTTCAGTATTTGTTTTAGCTTTTAGTTTCATTTCGTTTGATTTGTTAAATCTGTGTTGAATCTGTCTTGATACATGTTTTATTGTTTTTAATTTTTGATTCTTTATTATATGTTCTAGCATGATTTTAGGTATTAGTTCGATTCAGGTTTTAATAAATTGTTCTATTTAATTGACTTAGGTAGATAAATTAAATTCTTATGTCTATTTGTTTTTGCTTGGAATTGTTTCAGATTCATTTCAGTTCATAATATTGCTTTAGTTTCAATACTTAGTTGTTTATTAGCTGTTAATTCAATATTAGTGTTAATTAGTGTTAGTTAATTAGTGTTAAAAGTAGTTTGTTTGGATGTAGCTGACTCTAGTTAGTTTTGACCAAGGGTAGGGGGTTTGTTTGGTTAGCTGGGGTTAGTAATTCTAAGGATCGGTCAGGGGTGTTTTAGGCATAAAAAATGACATGTTTTGCCAAATTTGTAACTATAGAATGCAAGTAAGGGTACTATAGGCATTTACAATGGCATAAGAATAGGGTAGATGAATGTAAAACCTTCCAGAACATTCCAAATAGGGTTTTAGTGTAAGTTTCTGCATTTGAATTGCAGTAACATGAATAATAAGTTAAAAATAAAGGGGTTGAATAAAAGAAATCTGAAAATTAGAAAAGGGAAAAAGTGTGAGTGTCTTCTAGAACCTTATACTCTAGTTTGTGCCTATAAAAAGGCATCACTATGCCTTGAATAACAATTTCGGAACCCAAAAATAAAAAAATTCCCCCCAAAATATCTGTCGAGTTCCAGATCTGAAATTAAAAATTTCAAATCACAATCTCCTCTTTAAAATCTGAATTCATTTCAAAAATCCAAAAACAATCAAAAATCAGTAAAAAACCAAAAAAAAATTCTGTTCCATTGAATTTTCAGCTTTATTTCAATTTTATAGTTCAAAAGTTAGTATTTGTGGATCAGAGGTTATTTGAAACAAATTTGAGTATTTTCAGGGGTTTAATTACCCTGTTTTGGCTAGTTTTGTTGTGCTTTTAACTGCTGAGGTTATCCTGATATCCATTAAGTCCAATTTTGGGTTAAATCAAGTTCAATTGAGCCTGTTTGGGTATTTACTGTTGTGTTTGGGTTTTACAATTCATCCGGTTGTTGTTTGAGAGTATATTCTGGGTTAAAACCACTTCTGCTGTTGATTTAAGTCTGATCTGCTGCTGGTGTATCTGCTGTTGCTGTTGTTTTGGATAATTTTCCAACAAAAAATACTGCTGACTCTCTCTTCTTCTTCTTCTTCTGGATTTCTCAGGTACACATCTATATATTCGATGATTATGAGCTGAAATGTGCATAAACGAGTTTATGAAGATTGAAGTTATTTTAAAAAATTAAAATCTGATTTAGTTTATGTTTGGATCTGTATATTCATCATTTAATTCATTCAACATTGTTTAAGTTTTACTTGTTATGTACTAAATAGACTGTATGAACTGCTATGTACTAAATTCATGTGGTCATTTTAAATAGAATATATAATTAGTAGCATTGTTTATTTAATTTTAGAGGTGATATTACTTAAAAAATTCATCTAGAAAACTGTCAATTAAATTGGAGTTCAAATCAGCATGTTAATTCTATAGTTTTGAAGTGAATCATTATTCACGTCTGGCTATCATAGAAATGTACTGAGGTTCCTTAAAAAAAATGAAGTGAAAATGTACTTGATTAAAATATACAGTCCATTACAATTAAAATCTGATGCTTGTTTGTAGATCATTTATGAATTAAATTGAACAATTGATGGCAAAATAAAGATTGGACTTGGAGTTTGCTTGTATGAAGCCCACCATAGAAACATCTTTTCTAGAAATTGAACAATTTCCTTTTGCCTGAGTTGGTTTCAGGACCCAAATACTCGACAATTTGAACGCAAGCTGGAAATCCTGAATTTCAAACTGGATTAGTACTGGCTCGTTAATGGTATATTCAGGTTTTGAGTTAGGTAGCAGGTCCAAGCTAAAAGATCCGTCCTTTTATTTGGGTTCGGACTTGAAGTTGAAACTCGAATTTTAATAATCATCAATTAGGATATTTTCTTTTCTTTTAGAGACAAAAATAAAAATAGAAAATATAGTCGCTCTAGGCTTGCCCTTTTAAAATAAAATGAGATGAGCCTCGCCAAATAAATATACAATTGTGGGGCCCTCATTAATTACTTAATTCAAAATTACTTAGTATTCGGGACAGTCCTTTTAGCAAATTTTACGGCCTCCCCAACATATAATAATACGCTAGCCGCTTTAGGCACGTCCTTTAATAAAATTACCTTCCTAATACAGGTGTGCATTTCATGCGAACCAAATCCAAATCCGAAAATGTTGAATAAGAATGTATCGAGGATCTGGGTGCATTTCATGTGACGTGATCCGAAAATATATTCTTAAACGACGTTCACTTTCTTAAATAAAAATAATTAATAAAAAGCAGTAAATAATTTTAAAATTGCACCGTATGTTTAACATGTATAAAAATCAAAATTTAGCCAAATATAGCAGTTGAGCGACCATGCTAGAACCACGGAATTCGGCAATGCCTAACACCTTTTCCCGGGTTAACAGAATTCCTTACCCGGATTTTTTGTTCGCGACTGTTAAACAGAGTCAAACCCTTTCCTCGATTCGGGATTTAAATTGGTGACTTGGGACACCATAAATCTCCCAAGTGGAGACTCTGCTTCTTAACTAAAATGAATCCTGTTTCGATTGTCCTTTAATTGGAAAAAACTCCTTCTTTATTATATCCCTTCCCCGGGGTGTAGTAAAGCTGAGGAAAAAGGCGATGTGACAGGCTTAATCTTGATCAAAACTCCCCTAACTTCCGAACCACCTGCCCCCCAAGTCATAAATTAGCTAAAGCAAGTGCAAAAATTATTATTTAAGGGAACGGGGTTCAAAAATGCAAAACGACCAGTCGGGTCGTTACAGAGAAGATGATCGTGGGTTTTGTTTTGTTTTTGTTTTTGTAAAAATATTTCTTCATGTTTCTTTGTGAATCAAATTTGAAAAGTGGAAGCCAGTTTCTAACATGGATCAAAGTAGTTATTTTTCTTTAATTTATCAGGTTTAACAAATATTTTAAAAAAAAACAGTCCAATAAACGTGGGACTCAATATTGATGAAACAGAATTGGAAGTTTTAAATTTTTTGAACTTGTTTTAAAAAATAAAAAAAACAATCAGCCCAAAACGTGGGACTACTTTTGTATCAATAAGAATAACTGCAAAAACAAAATCGTGGGAGGATTGAAAAAAAAACTTGAGAGGAATGGAAGTTTTCTAATAAAATAAAATTTTATTTTATTTTGTTGATTTGTAGTTTGAATTTGAAACTCCAACTATATTGGAGAGTTTTCCTAATTTTGGACATGTGTTAGAATTGTGGGTATTCCACTTGTCAGCCTAACATGCTTTTGCCTTTGTTATTCTATATAGATAGATTTTAGAGCACACCCATAAAGTGTCACTTTAAAGATTAAAAAGAGATTAAAAAGTAGCAAAGTTTTCAACGCGTTGCAGTATGGGTAAATAAGTGTGGCTAAACCTGTTGTGATTTGGCAACACCTAAGTGGCGTGGTCTTTGGAATTAAAGACCACACTTTGTAAGTGTTGCACAAATATCCGTAGCCAAAAGCTTTTATCAAAGGCTACGCTTGCAAATTGTGCCCACAAATATTTTTGGTAATATTTTTCAAGCATTGTCTATATTTAGTGTGGTCTTGGACTAAATTTGTTGTAGTGTTGATAGCTTGAATTGCTTAAATCATATCGAATTAGTAAACGAATTTCTAAACAAATAAGACTACATTTTTATTAAATGGTTAAAAGAGGATTTGTTTTCATTGGATAATTACTCAGTGTGGACTTCTTGATTGGATGTCTGTATGTGTGTGTTTATTTATGGAATGGGCCGAACACCTCGGAAGATTAAATAGATGCATCTATAGGCGCGCCGTCGACCCTCGGCAAGTGCACATTTTATTTCTGTTGGAGCGGGCCGTCGACCTCGGCATGATTTGCGCATGATATATTGTCGTTTGATAATTTTTAACTGTGAAATTGCCCTTCGTGGCTTGATTTAAATTGATAAGATAATGAAAAGTAAACCTTGAAATCCCTTATTATTTGTTGAAGGTGTTTTGCCTATTTTCCGACTTTGTGAGTTAGAACTGCTGTATAAAATCCCTGATTTCCTCACAATTTTAGTATATTACTATTAGAGCACTAGTAAGTGTCGAAGTTGACCATTTTGTCTCTAATTCTTCGAGATTAGGCGGGATACTCATTGAGTACACGTTATTTACGTACTCATACTACACTTCTGTGCATTTTTGTTGCACAGGTATATGTATCTCTAGTAGTCTACTGAGCGTCACAGCACGGATGATTCTGGGACTAGGTGAGTTGCATTATTTGAGATGGTAGCAGCTAGAGTAGTCCCTTCCAGTATACTATATTTACTTCCTGTCCACTGTATTCCGGACGGATGTTGTATTTTATTTTCTTGTCAGTAGATGCTCATGCACTTGTGACACCGGGTTCTGGGATGGTTTGAAGTATTGTATTAACTTCTTATCATTTAAATTTGATTTGAGACTATATTCTTTAAAATTGCTAAATTGGAAGAAAAATCCTAGATTTCAAAAGTATTAAAACGAAATTTTGATTAAGTAATTTGGTTGTCTTGCCTGACAGCAGTGTCCAGCGCCCCCACGACCCTTAGTGAATTTTGGGTCGCGACAATGTGGTATCAGAGCACTAGGTTCCTAGGGTCTCACGAGTTATGAGCAGGTCTAGTAGAGTCTTGCGGATCGGTACGAAGACGTCTGTACTTATCCTCGGGAGGCTGCAGGACTGTTAGGAGTACTTCCCTTCTTGATTCTTTATCGTGCGATTTGATTCCTGTGAGGCTTATGCCTTTGTTTCTTTCCTGCTCAATTTTATGCGATGCGAAGCGCTTGTTATAAATCGAGAGTTGAAGAATTGTAATAGCACTACGAATGTGATATGGGTGTTTCTCCCTACGTGGTTATTTGAGCTATCATCGTTGCCTTGTGGAAGGATATTCTATTGTTTTGGCCTAGTAACGGTACTTCTAAGGGCTCTGGGGCTAGGCACAAGTTGCCACGATGGTTATGAATAATTGTTCCACAGTATTGTTATGACAGTATGAAGTTTGCCTATGTATCGGGGCAGTGAATGACTGGAAGGGAGGTTTACTCAGTGCATAATCAAGAGATTCAGTATTATATTCCCGGCAAGGGAAAGGCAAACAGACTGAGGATGGTCAGGTGTGGGCTGGTGGAAGTAATGAGAATTGATATTTGCTAGCGTGGCAGAGCCTTCTTCTACAAGTTGGTATCGTTGTCCTTACTAAATGTATTAAAATCACCGGTGTTATGGTCTTATACAATTCGTGTTGGGGTAGGGCATTGAGGAATAATATTAGAGAAACAACTGTTAGACATCGCGAGGAAAGGTGGTTCAGGATTGAATCGACATTTCTAATATTGGCAGCTCGAGAAAAATGATCTTCGAAAAATTTGAAGTTAGTAGCGATTTGTGAATTCAAGTGCGACGAAGGTAGATTTTATTTAAGGCAGCAATTGAGCAACAAAGTATGAGGAAGGACATGTGGGAAGTGTCAGGTGGTGTTTAAAACTTCTAGAAGGCCAGGTATAAGAAGCGCAGGTCGAGTAGTTGATTAAAGAAGTGAGTTTGCCTAAAGAGGGAGAGTGGCGGAGCTGCATAGGGGCTTGATGGTAGGATGACTACACGCCCTAAGGAGAGTTTGGGTCGATTTGATAATTTTAGATTGGTGATTGGGGTCTATGGATCTAATTTGAAGTATGGATTATTATGCGGCAGGAGATTTGATGTAACAAAAAGGAGCTGCTTAAAAGGAAGAAGGATACAACATAACTTTGAATTGGGAGGATGTTGCCGCAAATTTAATTGATGTCCACGAGCGGTGAATGGACTTGTGCAACTAGAGAGTTTGGGTCGATTTGAGAATTTTAGATTGGTGATTGGGGTCTACGAATCTAATTTGAAGTATGGATTATTGTGCGGCAGGAGATTTGATGTAACAAAAAAGAGCTGCTTAAAAGGAAGAAGGATGCAACATAACTTTGAATTGGGAGGATGTTGCCGCAAATTTAATTGATGTCCACGAGCGGTGAATGGACTTGTGCAACTAGAGAGTGAGCTTAGACTCAGGTGGGTTGTTCCCTGTGAGCAAGTTAGCGGTCGCATGGTTGGCGAAGCTTCTGCAAAGAATTTTATTTGTTATGTAGCAAAGAGATCGGTCGTGCGAATGTGGTTGAGGAATCAGAGTATAAAAATGGTGTTTCACAGAAAGAATCCGAGAATTTAGGCGGTTGATTGGACAAGGTTATGTCAATAAGAGATAAGGAATTCTGGTGAGTTCAAGACTTGTATAATAGTGGCTTCAAGCTAAGTGGGAGAGTTCTACCGCCTATGATTGGGTTGCATGGTTAACCACTTGCGAGGTTTTCAGGTTACTAGCATATTGATGGGTTATTCCAGCTATGGGAAAAGAACACAAGGGGTAATTGAGCAAATAAATTGTTAAGTTGTGCTGCGGTTGGCCTTATTAGCTCATGTTCTGATATGGGGTAGGATTCAGGATTTATGCCTTGTATAGATGCGGGTTTCAAGGGAAGTGATCTGCCGGATGCTCCGACAAGAGGGTATTCATAGAGTTGATTATATTCGGGACCACGTCAGAGCGGGTGACTCTCATTAACAGTCCTAGTGCATTCAAAAGGATAAGGAGTGATGCCTAACAATTTTGAGCCTGTAGGTACGGTTAAGAATCAAGCTTTTGCAGCAGCTTATGAGTGGAGGCCCAAAATGGTCTATGATTTTTTTACATGTAGTGTAGAACTTTAGAGGAAAATGAGAAAGGACTTTGGATTCGTAGAAAGATTAGAAGAATGGGCATATCAGTTGAGGGTGCGAACGAGTGCACAAGGAAGGTATGAAATGATTCATGTGATTTAAGATAGCATGGTCTCGCGGTTCAAGGTCACTCGGGGTGAGTGCGGATAGAGAGTATTATGTGTTGAAAGGAATTATTGTTGTTACTAAGGTAATCAGGGTAAATCAAAAGAAGATATATTGGTTTATCATAGTTGAGTTGGCGTATTGGTGGTAGAGATCAGTCCTTTCAGCGTGATCAAGTTATGCATGTAATTTGTGGCAGTACGTGTGAGGCTTGTTGGCCGCCGTAATTAATGTTATTCAGAAGCATTTTACTGTTATGGCTGGTCATGTGGAAGCGGATACTGGAAGGGCTATGGTGGCTTAGAACAGTACTTAGAGATTTTCATGTTCTACGGTTATGAGAATTTACCTGTGTGTTGCCATGGTTCTCCTGAAGTGAGTTAAGTGGAAAGTTTTATATGATGAAGTGTTAACCTAATAGTGGTTCCAAATCTATGATGGAAAGCATGTTCTATCATTTGATGGCATGTTAGGTGCAGTGAGTGGTATGGAATTTGAAGTGGAGATCAAGGTAACGGTTCAGTATGGACAAGGATGTCACGAGCTCAGATGAGCAGGAAAGGAGTTTTGATATTTAAGGTAAGTTGGTATTGTCTTCAGCGTCACCTGAGATCGGTGTTTTGTGAAAAAGGCTTTGCATCCTGGTTAATGATTCTTGTTCGCTCTTCAGCATTAGCACGGCCGGTGGTTTGGAGGTAAGACCCAGTTGTTTGTTATAGTAGGTTGTGGGAGTGTGTCCTTTAGGAAGATCGTATAAGTGTGACATGTTGTTATTTGATTGATTGAAGAAGTTAAGCCAAGTATGAAGATTTGTGATGATGTTGATAAACTGAGAATATATGCCTGGAGGGCACTCAGTTACTGAGTTGTGGACTGTGGATGAGTACTCCGGTTATGATGGTCGTTCTCGTGTGTTATGAGAAGAGGGAGATTATTATGGACCTTGGAAAGGTTATTTGCCTAGTCAGTGCAACTAGAATCGGCTTGAGGTCAGTGGATAGATTCAAATGTGAATATGGCTCTATAGCAGGCCAAACGTGTTCATTTCAGTAATGTGCTCCTTATGGAGGAGTAGTCAGGGTGTGATTTCATTGGCAGATATTTCATGAAGTGAGGCACTGCGCCGTATGAGTTATGAGACAGCTTGAGAAATTGCTTATGTGTTGAGGATCACTGTAGAAGTGATGTTATATGAGCAAATGGCTCTTTAGATTCAGATCGTATATCACACCTCAGATGTGCTTGAACTTTGTAGCTTATAGAGCTATATGTCCCCTCAGGTATGGTATTACGCACTTAGCATGCTTGTGACCGAAATTCGATATTTTATCATAATGAGCCAATTTAGCTCGATGTGCAATCTCCTTATGTAGGATCTATGTGTGGATCGGTGGCACGCTACCATGGGTATGTTATTTCGATCTGGTTGCTCGCCGCAGCAGAGTGAGGTTGAGTATAGTTTTCTATGTGCTATTTTCATATGCCTTGCTTCCTATTTTCTAAGTAATGTCCTTATTAGTGCGTGAGTTAGGTAATTCCTTCTAGAGTTCGTTTTCCTTTTTGTATCGCATTTGAATTGGTGGCCTATTGGCACATGGTAGCATCATAAAAGACTTTTGATAATGTCTGGGGTGGCTTATTGCCTAAGCAGTTGTATCCGATGAGACGAGATCCCTTGATCTAAGATCAGCGCAATCCGACTATATGAAGTATATTATGGAGATAAGACCATCTTATGGTCCAGAATGAGGTGATGGTTTTTGTCAGGGGTAAAGACCTAATGATTTGTTGACTCGACAGTTGATCATGAATTTCTGCACATCTTTTCCGTCGTGGTGGTATTGTAAAGGTTAAAGTAAGACATGGGTATGTCATCGGGTGCAATGGGAGCATCGGATTAGTAGGATTTTGACTAAGTTGATCAGAAAAAGGTTATTGTGGTCCAGCGAATAAAGTGATGCTAGGTGCGAACTCAGAAAAGTTATGCAGCCATGTTTGGGTACAGCGTGAAGTGATTAATATGGCGCTCTTATGGTGGAAACAGGTCGGGCATAGAATTTCGGATGTTGGAATTTACTTTATCCTCTTGAATAAAAGAGAATATCTTCAGAATTGATCGAGCTAATGTGCTCAACTGAGTTGTGGTAGCATGGGAAGGTATGAGAAGTTAAACAGCGATTTCAGACCACTCCAGTGTAGTTCTCAGCACGTTCGAGGACGAACATATGTTTAAGTGGGAGAGAATGTAATGACCCGATCGGTCGTTTTGAGCCCTAGTGCATCGTTCAGCAATCTGAGGCCATGAGCAGCTTCATTCCAGGTATTGTGATTTGTACGTGTGGTCGGAATTGAATTTCGGGAAGTCCAGAGTTGATTTGGAAGGAGAATTCTTGTTTCGGAAGCTTAAAGTTGAAAGAATGAACTAGGATTGGAATTTTGAGTAAACGACCTCGAAATCGGGATCTGAAGGTTCCAGCAGGTTCGTATGATTGAAGAAAATTAAAGGTTTTGAAGAGTTTGACCGCAAATGGACTTTTTGATATCGGGGTCGGAATCCGATTCCTAAAGTTCGAGTATGTCTGTAATGTCGAATAACTTGTGCACAAAATATGAGGTCAATCGGACGTGATTTGATGGGTTTAAACATCGAAAGTAGAAGTTTGAAATTCTAAAGTTCATAAAGATTGGATTGGAGGTCGATTCATCTTTTTAGCATTGTTTGATGTAATTTAAGGCCTCAAGCAAGTCCTTAATGTATTTTGGGACTGGTTGGTGTGATTGGTTGGGGTCCCGGGGGCCTCGGGTGGATTCCGGGTGGTTAATGGATCGAAAATGGGATTTTGGAAGGCTGAGGTTTGCTGGTTGCTGTCATAACCGCATCTGCAGTTTTTGGACCGCAGATGCGGCACTTCAACCGCAGAAGCGGTTTTGGTCTAGAAGAGAAGGGACCGCAGATGTGGGACCGCACCTACGGTAGAGGGGTCGCAGAAGCGGAAGAGGGGCAATGGGAGAGGACCGCAGATGCGGTCAATGTTCCGCAGAAGCGGGACCGCATCTACGGAAGGGTGTATCGCAAAAGCGAAAAGAGGCACCCTAGGGAGGACCACATATGCGGCATTTTAACCGCACCTACAGAACCGCAGAAGCGGTCAAGGGACCGCAGGTGTGGAAATAGCTGAGGAAGTGAGGTCTTTTTAAATTCGGGGTTGGGTTCATTTCAACCCCATTTTCTTCCATTGGAGCCGATGGGGAGCAACTTTGAGGTGCCATTTTCTTCACTCGTCATGAGGTAAGTAATTTATGCTAGCTTTGAGTTAAATTCAAAGTTTATACATGGATTTAGGCAAGGAAATTATGGAAAAAATTAAGATTTTGGTGGAAAACCTAGAAATTTATATTTCTTGGAATTTGACCACGATATTGAGTATGGAATTTAGTGGAAATTATATATTTGAGTTGCTAAGGTCATGGGTAATCTATATCTTCGAAAAATTTCGAATTCCGGGCACGTGGGCCTAGGGGCATTTTGGTCAACTTTTCAATCGGAGTTAGGAATTTCTATAAATTAGATTGTAATGAATATTTGAGCATATATTAATGGACTTGCGTAACCGTTGGCTAGTTTTGGAGTGTGTTGCATCAATTAGAGTCTTAGGAAGGGCGTGGAATGCCGATTATGGATCTTCGGAGCAAGGTGAGTCTCCTTTCTAACCTTGTCAGAGGGAATTGTCCCCATAGGTGAAATAATTGATTATGTGCTCCTATTTGTGGAGGCTACATACGCACGAGGTGATAAGAGTTGGTGCGTAGCTATTATTATGCTATTGTCCGGGTTGTTAGGACCCAAAAGCATGCTATACTTGGATTATTTACGAACCTATTGATAGCTTGAATTTCTTAAATCACATCGAATTAGTAAACAAATTTCTAAACAGATAAAACTTCATCTTTCTTAAATGGTTAAAAGAGGATTTGTTTTCATTGGATAATTACTCCGTGTGGACTTCTTGATTGGCTGTCTGTCAGTGTGTGTTTATTTATGGAACGGGCTGAAACACCTCGGCAGATTAAATAGATGCATTTATAGGCGCGCCGTCGAGCCTCGGCAAGTGCACATTTTATTTTTGTTGGAGCGGGCCGTCGACCTCGGCATGATTTGCGCATGATATATTGTCGCTTGATAATTTTTATGGCCGGGCATGTCGTCGAGCAAGGTTGTGAATTTTGGTATTGATTTGGTGCCGGGCACCGTATCGTATGGCTCTGACAGGAGTTATAGTAGTGGGAGGAGCAGCTTCAGACCTCTTGGCATTGAGTTTGTTGGCAGGCCGATGTGGCTACGTATTTAACTTGAGTTAGCTTGGTTAGTCCCAAGTTGTATTGTTGAGGGATAGGCTGATCCGATCGTATTAAGCCTGCTAGTGATTTGGGGAGATCTGTGAGTTGCTTTTCTATGCTGTGAGGCATTATGATTTGTTGGTTATGGGCACATGTGGTGCGGTTTTATTAGGGATTCATAGTAGAAGTCGAGCGGGAAGAGTAATTGAGTGTTGCTCGGTAAATGGAGTGTTGGTTATGGCCTATCGAGTTGCGTGTCGTATGTTATTTGTTTCACCATTTGTGTAATGGATCGCTTTGGTTCCAGACATCAAATTGTGTGTGGCTGTTGATTTTGAGCAAAATGACTTGAGGTGTATCATGTGTAACAGTGTTTGGATAGGATCGTGCATTACGGTGAGGCTACGTGGAGATATGACCTTTCGGGGTAGATTCATGTGTTCTATTCTATGATGTGAGGCGGGGTATCAGCCTTGCGTTGTGATGGTACTGATGAGCTTGAGGTACAGCTCTTTCGTTTGAGTCATTTGTCATGATTTGAGTATGTTCAGACAGTTTCTTATTGGTGTGTGTATTATGCAAGTTGTGGCTCAGGCCTGTTTTGATGAGTCATACCACCAGAGTGGCGTGTTGGATTCGAGGTGGTCATTGGAATCATTAATGAATACGAACATATTTGATTTTAGCTGGTTAAAAGGATAATATCGAGGTTTGGCCCGAAAATCTGTTGTGGTATTAGTCAAAGAGAAGTGGCTTCATGAATGGTTGATCTGAGCAATGGTTGCGGTTTATCGCGTGGTTCATTTGTCGTTGGCAGTATATGAAAGTGTTGGAATAAGGCTTTAGCTAGTAAGAAGTCTTCTATCGGTATTTGGCTATGGTGGGTAACTGCTGTGAATAGAGGCTATCGTTTCGAGTATTTGGATTATGTGGCATATCATATGATTTCACCTGAGGTTGCAGGTATGGGTTATTACAGCTGGTTCCGGCTTATTCTGAGTATAGATGTGAGGTTCTGATCTTGTGTATGATTTCGGAAAGTGCAATGCGTTCCTACGGTTTATGGTTTAGATGGACCGAGAAATTTTAGCTATATTGTGTTATCGGACCTATGCGAGACAGGGTGACGAGGGATCACCCCGGGTATATGATTGGTAAGGTCATTCAGCTATTGGGTTGCTTCTAATACAACTCTGGGTACGCTCGAGGACGAGCGTTTGTTTAAGTTGGGGAGGATGTGATGACCCAACCCGTCGTCTCATGTGTTACTGCTCTGTTTCCCCCATTTTTATGCTTCTTCATGTTTCGTTATCGGTATATGGTGTGTTGGAGTTGCTTTGGATTGGTTTTGATAAGAAATGAGACACTTAGTCTCTTTAAGGAAGGCTTAAGTTGGAAAAGTCAACCTAACATTGACTTATGAGTTAGAAGGCTCGGATGTGATTTCCGGTGATTCGGTTAGCTTCGGGAAGTGATTTGTGACTTAGGAGTGTGATCGGAATTGATTTTGGAGGTCCGGTGTAGAATTAGGCTTGAATTGGCGAAGTTAGCATTTTGGCGAATTCCGATTGGTAGGTGGGATTTTTATCTGAGGATCGGAATGGAATTCTGAGAGTTGCAGTAGCTTCGTTTGGTGAATTGGGATGTGTGTGCAAAATTTCAGATGATTCGGAGGTGTTTTTGATCGAATGCGTGTTTCGGAAGTTTTTAAAGAACTTAGGCATGAATCCGATGAGAATTGATAATTTTAGTGTTGGTTGATGTGTTGTGATGATTGGAACAAGTTTGGGTAATGTTTTAAGACATGTTGGTGCTTTTGGTTGAGGTCCCAGGGGCCTCGGGGTGAGTTCGGGTGGTTAAACAGAGAGTTTTTGAAGTTTGTTGCATGTTGATGTTGCTGGTATCTGTTGGTTTCGCACCTGCGCTTATGGGACTGCACATGCGGTCCCGCTGAAGTGGCATGGAGAGCGCAGAAGCGGAAAGCTTTGCCCTTGCTAGGTTCCGCATAAGCGGAAGTAGGACCGCATAGCCGGGCCCGCTGATGCGAAAAGGGACTCGCAGAAGCGGTATGGGGCCTTCAGTGAAAATTCCGCAAAAGCGGAACAACTCCTGGGGTGGCATTGGCTTCTTGGCCAATTCTCGCCATCTTGTTAGGTGCCATTTACTAAAAGATTTATGAGAAGAAGGAAATTAGTATGGACCTTTGAAAGGTTATTGGCTTAATTTGATGTGATCAGGATCGACTTGAGGTCGGTGGATGGGTTTAAATGTGAATATGGGCTCTATGACAGGCCAGTTATGTTCATTTCAGTAATGCGCTCCTTATGGAGTAGTCAGGGTGTCATCTCGTTGTCAGATATTTCATGAAGTGATACATTGCGCCGTGTGAGTTGTGAGATGGCCTAAGAAATTGTGTATATGTTGAGGACCCGCGTGGGAATGTCGTATTATGTGCAAATGGCTCTTGAGATTCAGATCTTGTACTGCACCTCAGTTGTGCTTGAGTTTTGTAGCCTATAGCGCTACTTGCTTTCTCAGGGATGGTAGCATAACTATGCCGGCAATAAGGCCCCGGCTATACCTCAAAAGTGGAAAGCTGTAATAAATAAAGATATACCATATAGCCCCATGAAAGAAACAGGGGCTCACCGAGACTTCGAGTAGACAAACGCTCTGCAATGCACGATCGACACCGTCCGCTATGGATCCACCTACAATCATGACACGAATGTAGCGCCCCCGGCAAAAGGGCGTCAGTAAATTTGAATTGTACTGGTATGTATAACTCAACACCATTTTACTAGAAAGAACTATCAAATATATACAGCAATTAATACGGGCAAATCAAAGAAACAATTCATATAATCTTTCATACAATTTCCACAACATAGATTTGGGCATTTCTGTCACGTGTTCACCACTATTCTCAATACCACCGTCATCTCGAGCAGAGTCCGATCACGACCCGACCGACTATGTCACCTCATTGGAGGCATTACTCTCAATCAATATTTCGTTTCCCTAATCCGGAATTCAATATCATCACATTACCACCATGTGTGCAGCATGATGTCAGATCACGACCCGATCGGCTAGGTCACCTCATTAGAGGCATTACTCCATTCTCATTAGTCAACACTTCAACTCTTTATCCCACACATATCATAACAATTCATGGGGCACTCATGGCCACCATCATCACATCGTTTCCCCTTTTCAATATTCATTTTACAAGTTGTGATCATAGATACATATATCAAGAATAATTCAAGTTGCAATCACAGGTAACTGAGCACATAGCTAGCATGAATAATTCTTTGTTTCAATGTTGGCGTATAGCCCAAATATTTCAACACATAACTGTACTTTTCATCATTATCTAATTGTCAAGATTGGTACATTATTCACATTGAGGCACATCCTTCACGAATATGTATAGATATATGCAAATTAATTAATGCGTGATAACAATCAATACACTAGCCAATTCAACTCTTACCATACTTTCGTAAATGATGACGGAGCTCAATTTCTAATCAAAAAGGGGTTTTAGCCATACATACCTCAATATTGCTTTCCTCAATCTTTACAAAATTTCAAAAATATTAGCACTTCGATCTATTTTGTAAGAATTACAAATTGTACAGAGAATTAGAGATGAAACTAAAGTTCTAGCTTGGTTCGAGCATATCATCAAACACTAAAGGTGCATTGTGATCTTAGCCCCTTTTTGTGAGAAATTTCTATCATTTTATACCCCCAATTGCCTTCTTTTTAGTTTTATACCTTCCAATATCCTATGGTTTGACATTCATGTAGAGAACATCATTCTTATACTCTTGAATTACTTCTCTATTGGCCCCATGTATCTAAGTTTAGAAATAAGAGCTGAGGTTATGAATTTTATCTCTTGGGAATGAAAATTTAGGTGTCTTCACTTGATTTTCTTCAATGTTTTAGCAAGGCTCAAGGAGAATTTGATGGGAGACACTTTCCACCTCTAAGACCCCCTCTCTTTCTAAAAGTCTCAGAAGATATGCTTAAAATG
>MU698719.1:316139-333417 GCA_026770625.1 Nicotiana glauca | reverse complement strand
GGAGGTCGGGTTAAAAATTAGAAAATTGGAGCCCCGAGTCAAATATGCGATCGCATTTGCAATCGCAGAGTAAACATGCGGTCTGCATAATGGACCGCAAAATGCTCCCCAAAAACTAAACATTCTGACTCAGTCTGCGGTAAGAATGTGGTCTGCATTCATGTTCTGCGATCGCAAAGTGCACCGCAGAACTGACACCCACAAAATTCAAAGGAGAATATGCGACGACTATGCAGTCCGCATTTCGATTATGCGACCGCATTTTCGACCGCATAGCTAACTTTAATTTTAACAACCATTCTGACTCACTCTGCGGCAGATATGCGGTCCGTATACCTAATTTGCGGCCGCATTCTGGACCGCATTTCTTGCATTTTTATGAAACTTATTCTTAAATTTTTATTGCATTATTCAATCCAAAAAGGTCCTCGCATATTTATGAATTGTTAACACATGCTCCTAACTTGGCACCATGGAATCCGGGTTTTCGAGTAGGAATTTCATGGGGCCTTACACAAACATGGAATACCACCTTCTCATCTTCCACTCGGAATGTCAACTCACCCACTTTAACATCAACCAAGGCCTTTCCCGTAGATAGGAAAGGTCTCCCAAGAATAATCGGCACTTCAAAGGCCACCTCAAAATCCAATATGACAAAGTCGGCCGGCAATATGAATTTATCAACACGGACAAGAACATCATCAATTATGCCCAAGGGTCGCTTCATTGATCAATCCGCTATTTGAAATCTCATTGAGGTTGGCCTAGGTTGCCCGATTCCCAAAGTCTTGAAGACCGAATAAGGCATCAAATTTATGCTAGCCCCCAAATCACAAAGGGCCTTGAAAAATCCACACTACCAATAGTGCAAGGGATAGTAAAAGCTCCAGGGTCCTCAAGTTTAGAGGCCATAGAATGCACGATAGCACTCACTTGATGAGTCATCTTAATTGTTTTGCACTCCGTTGACCTCTTCTTTGTTACCAAATCTTTCATAAACTTTGCATAGCCTGACATTTGCTCAAGTGCCTCAACCAAAGGGACATTTATTGTGAGGCTCTACATCATGTCAATAAACTTTTTGAATTGATTGTCACTCTTTTGCTTTGCTAACCATTGAGGATAAGGTGGAGGTGGTCTAGGCAATGGTTCCTTGGCTTCGGGCACCACCGGCTCGGGTATATCAATAACGTGTTCCCTAGACGGGTTCATGGCATCTTGTGTTTCCACCTCGGCCTCATCAATATCTATCCTCACTTCGTTGTTCACATTGGTCTCAACCACATCTTCAACTATCATAGGACTTACATCTTCATGGAACCCAACATCATCATCCATAATTTGATTTCCTTTCGAGGCATGCACATCACCGCCTCTCCCACTTCTTGTTGTAACCGCCATCACATGATTGTTACCTCCCTTTGGGTTCACTACCGTATCACTTGGTAGAGCACCATTAGGTCAAGTATTCAACGATTGAGAAATTTGGCCTAATTGTACCTCCAAGTTCCGAATAGAGGTACTGTGGGAAGCCAATTGAGCATCGGAGTCTTGGTTCTTCTTCATAATTTGTTCAAACATCATTTCTATCCTTCCCATATCATTACCTGAAGAACTAGACCCTTGATATTTAAATGGAGGTGGATTGTTCGGTTGTTGGTACATGGGGGCCTTTGAAAGCCTTGCCCCCGGTCGCCTTGATTTCCGCTATTATTCCACCCTCTTTGATTGGTGTTGTTGTTCCACTTATTATTGTTCCCATTCAAATTGCCTTGATTGTTACCTTGGTTACCCAAATTGTTATTTTGATTGTTGTTTTTCCAATTGCCACCACCTTGTTGTTGGTTGTTATTATTCCAATTACCATCGCCTTGTTGATTGCCCCAATTTCCTTGGGGACGCCATTGTTGATTCCCTTGATTTTCTCTATTCCCTTGGTAGTTACTGACATATTGACATTCCTCGCTTTGATCATCATAGCACTCATTCGAATAACCACCACCATCATTGTTGTTGTCAAATTTCTCACAATTACCTTGAGGTTGTTGTTGCCCTCTTTGCCTCCTTTTCAACATAGAAACACCTTTCATTGCATTGATATGACGCCGGTTTTGGACTTGTTGCAATTGTGCCTTCACCAATTGATTTATAGTTGTTGTAAGCTCGGCAATAGCTTGGCCATGATCGTGTAATTCCTTGTGCAAATGGGTGACCGTGGGATCACCTTGGGGCACATTTGCTTGGCTTTGCCATGCCAAAGAGGTGTCGGCCATTTCATCAAGTACATTACATGCCTCTTGGTAAGAAAGTTTCATAAAGTTCCCTCCGGCCAATTGGTTCAGAATGTACTGATTCGTGGTGTTGATGCCGCGATAAAAAGTTTGTTGTATCATCGCCTCGATCATGTCATTATTAGGGCACTCCTTCACCATTATTCTATATCTTTCCCATATCTCATGTAAAGGTTCCGTTGGCTCTTTCTTGAATGCTAGGATTTCATCCCGAAGGGCAGCCGTATGACTTGGAGAAAAGAACTTGGCAACAAATTTGTTCACCAATTCATACCATGTGGTGATAGAATGATTGGGGAGCCTTTCTAACCAATCCAATGCTTTACCTCGAAGAGAGAACGGTAAAAGCCTCAATCTCAACGCATCCTTGGACACGTTTGTTTTCTTGCTACCCCAGCATGTATCAACGAACCCCTTCAAGTGCTTGTAAGAATTTTGATCGGAGGCGCCCGTAAAATATCCTCTTTCCTCGAGCAAGGTCAACGTGACATTTGTAATTTGAAAGTTCCCCACCCGGATTCGGGGAGGAACGATGGCACTCGCATATCCTTGATTTGGGAGGACTCTTGGAGCCACTCTTGGTGGTGGTGGAGGAGGGTCTGGAATATTGTTGTTGTGATTTATATTAGCCTGACAGCCTCTGCGTGGAGCTTGAGGTAAGGGAAGCTCATCATGATCAAGATCGTCTACCTCCTCCCCCGTATTTACATTGCCAAGAAGGTCACTGGCATTGAGAGCCATTTGTACCTGAGTAATCAATACAAATAAATTTAGTAAACAAGAAGGAAAGAGAAGTAAAACACAAAGCTAACTAAACATATAGTCAACACCGTAAGCTCCTCGGCAACGACACCAAAAATTGATCACTGCCGACTCCACGCTACACCAAGGTTGGAAGAGCGGGTCATAATAACTTTTACCCGAATAGAGGTCGGGATCGATTTCCTAAGGGAGCTAGTAGTGGAGTTGGATTTTCTGTCTAGTCTAGAAAAGTTTTTGTACTCCTAATGTCACTTCAAACATTCTTTGTTTTTGATTTTATAACCACTATTATAAAACTAATGATTAACACTAAATTATGCTACGAGAATATTACTAAGTTATATCTAATGGGAAGAAGGGCACTAGGGTAGTGACATCACCTAGGTGGCTAATTAACGGGTAGATATTACTAAGGATAGATTGACATATTTGGGGCTTATGCTATAACCGTTGCATAATTGTATCCACTCTCACACCTCTCGGTAGAGAGAGTGATTTTGCCCAATTGACTCTCTCGAAACCAATTGGGTAGGCCAATTAGATCAAGCAACTAGGGTTCAAGTAGGGTGATTACTCTCTCGAGATTTAACCAGTTAATTGGGACTATCATTTCTCATGAGTCCATCCCAATTCCTTGTTGGGTCAATTTTGGGGTCATAAACTCTCTTTCTCAAGAAGAGTCAAACCCACAAAGCTTGAATCAGTATTTGCAACCACCAATTGTTAAATAAAAATATAAAATCAACTCAAATAACAAATACCCATAATCAATTTAACCCTAGATGGCAACACCCATCAATTACCCATACTAGGGTTGAGCCACAATCCTAGCTAATGGGTTTAGCTACTCATGCTTGAAAGAGAAAATGAAGAAATAAATGAAGAACTAAGCATAGTAGTTAATTACTAAAAAGAAATCACAAGAATCTATCATAAAATTAAAGCTAAAGTGCCAAAAATGGCTACAAAACTGAGTCTCACGAGCGCAACTATTACTGGAATAAAAAAACTGACCTAAAAATAGTAAATGTTCTATTTATACTAGGCTAGAAAAATTGGACAAAAATACCTCTGCGGGGTCAGTGCGGGCCCACAAAACGGTAGCGGCCGCACTGGCTCTATGACTTACATTTCTGCTTCTCTGAAGTTGGGGACCGCGGACCGCGTGGAAGTGTACCGTGGCCACGGAGGTGAGTTGTTTTGGTCCGTATAGGTACGATCGCGGACCGCATTGCTTGGAATTGGCAATTTGTCAACTCTTTAAATCTCTGCTCTGCGAACCACACAAAAGAGTAGTGCGGCCGCAGATCCTGATCGCGGACCGCGAGAATCGTACCGCGATCGCGTAGCCTCCAGCCTGAATATGTCAACTCTCTGAACCTCCTAGTGCGGCCACATTCACTTTTGCACGGTCCGCACTAGGCCCTCTTTTCCTCAATACAATTAATCTTTGATACTTGAGCAGGTTTCACTCGTTTTGAGCTGATCTTTGACATTTTGTCACTTTATCAATCAAACCTGCAATCAAGCACAACTTGTGAGCATTTTGGGACTATTTTGTAGTAATTTATAACCAAAGCATAGGAAACTTGGGACATAAAACATGTTAAAATCCTATCTTATCAATAGTTTATTTGGTATCCCAAGTCACCGGTTTATTCTAAAATCCCAAATCGAGGAAATTCGACTTTCTTTTTTTGAAGTCTGCGAACCAAAAATTCTGAATAAGAAATTCTGTTAACCCGGGAGAAGGTGTTAGGCATTCCCGGGTTCCGTGGTTCTAGCACGGTCGCTTAGACCATTGTAATTGGCCTATTATCTTATTTGAATACATGTTTTAGCCTATGGTATATTTTTAATTGTGACGATCCAAAGGGGTCATCACCTGTTTCCTCATTTGTTCCGTGCTTCCGAGGCCTTGAAAACCTCATTTATAGTTGCCTCGATTTGCATGCGCAGTCTGGGCGCATAGCCGGAAAGCTTTTATGTTGAAATATGTAAATTCTGTGAAAAATTTGAAGAATTTTGATATTAATATGATTAAAGTTGACTCTGGTCAATGTTTTGGGTAAACGAACCGGGGCCTGTGATGTGACAGTCCTGGAGGGTCCGCCAAAAAATATGGGACTCGGGCATGTGCCCGGAGTCGAAATCCGAGGTCTAGAACCCGAGTAAAAGAATTTTTCTGTTAAATTATTTTTCTGAAATTATTAAGGAAAATGGAAATGAAAATTGATTAAAAGACTATGGTATCGGACTCATATTATGGTTCCGACGCCCGGTACAGGTTTTAAATATGTGTTAAGCGCTTCCTGTGAAGTTTGGTCGAAATCGGACGTTGTTTGACGTGTTTCGGACCTAATTATCTAAAGTTAGAAGTTTAAGAAGTTTGAAATGAAAATGATGATTTTGAGGCTTGATTCATTGATTTTGATGTTTTTTTGGGGATTTGATCGCTCGAGCAAGTTCGTAGGATGTTGTTGAGTTAGTGTGTGTGTTTGGTTAGGAGCCCTGAGGGCTCGGGTGTGTTTTCGGAGGTGTTCGGGGTGGTTTTGGACTTAAGAAGTTAGCAGATTTTCTAAAATTTTTGCACAGGGGTTTTCTTCATCACGTTCGCATCACTAGGTTCGCGTTCGCGTAGTTCTGTGCCTTTCGCCTTTGCGTTTGCGTCTTGACCCTCGTGAACGCGCAAGCCAAATTCAGGCCCCAGTATTTCCCTTCATCACATTCGCGTTCTGGCCATCGCGATCGCTATGTTTTGTTGTGTCCTCTATCGCGTTCGCGTCCCTTAACACACGTTCGCGCAGGCCAATCTTGGACCCCAGTATTTTTCCTCTACGCGTTCGCGTTGACCCTCACGTGAACGCGATGAATTGCCCAGTCTACCCTTCGCGAACGCGGTCCCTTTCCCGCGAACGCGAAGGACAATTTTGCCCAGCGAATTTTTAAGTTCAAAAAACAGAACCATTACGGGAGTTATTCCCATTTTTCATAAACCATGTCTTCTCCACAGCACATAGGCGATTTTTAGAGCTAATCTTCACCAATACTTCTTGGGTAAGTATTATATAACTCGTCTTCTTCATTTTCTATAATCATTTATCAAATTCTTAGACCTAAATCATGAAATCAATGTAGAAATTAAGGGTTTTGGGTAGAGTTAGGGTTTTGAGAATTTTGGGTGATTCAACCTCAATTTGGGGTCGAATCTTAAAACAAATTGAATATTTGAACTCGTGGGGTTATGGGTGATTGGGTTTTGGTCCGAGCCTCGTGTTTGGACCATGTGGGCCGGGTGTCAAATTTTGGTAATTTTGGAAGAATGCTAGGAATTTCATATCTAGGCTATGCGATGTTGCCATTGAGTTTTTATTGATACTATTGAATAAATTATGCCTAGATATCATTGTTTCGGAGTCGGATTGTAGAGGAAAGGCGATATTTGAGGATTGATTGCTATTCTTTGGAGCATTTGAGGTAAGAGTTTGGTCTAACTTTGGCTTGAGGGAATAGGAGTAGAGTCTTATTTGCTAATTGCTATTTGTCGAGTACGATGTATAGGCATGGTGACGAGTATCTACACCGATGTCGAGTATGACCGTGAATCCTGAAGTGCTAAATTATCGAATTCTAAATTGTTGTTTATGAGGAATTGGTTGGAAATCTTTAAACACTGAGCCGTTAATTGATGAGACTAAGCATTGATTTAAATATGCTAAGTAGAAGTTGAATAAGTTTGTTTATAGTTGGATCTCCCTTGCCGGGATAGTTTATTATATTATCTTGTTTCACTTGCCGGGATTATTTTGTGTATTGCGTTGAAAGAAATGGGATTGTGTGGCACGCCAACCACTTATATATTATGAAAAGGAATCGTGTGGCACGCCGACCACTTATATATTATGAAAAGGGATCGTGTGGCATGCCGACCACTAATATATTATGAAAAGGGATTGTGTGGCACGCCGACCACTTATATATTATGAAATGGGATTGTGTGGCACGCCGACCACTTATATATTATGAAATGGGATCGTGGGGCACACCGACCACTTATATATTGTGAAATGGGAGCGAGTGGTACGCCTACCATGTGATATTGTGAAATGGGAGCGAGTGGTACGCCTACCACGTGATATTATGAAATGGGAGCGAGTGGTACGCCTACCACGTGATATTATGAAATGGGAGCGAGTGGTACGCCTACCACGTGATATTATAAAATGGGAGCGAGTGGTACGCCTGCCACATGATATTATGAAATGGGATTGTGTGGTACGCCTGCCACGTGATATTTTGAGAAATGGGATCGAGTTGCACGCCTGCAACGAGAGGAAATTGAAACAAGTGAAAGTAGTTTGTTTTCCCTTATTCTGTGTTAGAAGAAATGTAGTTTCCTTGTCATTCTTGATATTCCATTTTATCTGCTACCCCATAAGCATGTTCCCCTCCTAGTTTTAATTGTTTACTTTCTGCTATTATTTTGTTGTACTTGTATATATATCTGCACAAGTTTATCTGGTAGTTTGGTCTAGCCTCGTCACTACTTCACCGGGGTTAGGCCAGGCACTTACCAGCATATGGGGTCGGTTGTACTGATGCTACACTCTGTGCATCTTTTTGCACAGATCCAGGTGTTGGAGTAGCATTTGAGTAGCAGTAGCATTTTAGGAGCGAGCTTCCAGTCCAGGGACATTCGAGGTAGCCTTGCTGACGTCCGCAGGCCCGGTGTCCTTTCTATTTTATTCAGTTTCTTATCATTTGTACCGAAGCAGACAGTTTATGTTTCATTCAAACCTTGTATTTAGTATTCTCTAGACATTCGTGAGTATTGTGACACCAGTCTTGGGTAGAGGATTTGTTAGTTTTCCGTATTTCTTTCAGTTAACTATGTTTGAGACTTCCTCTTTATTATTAAATGTTTCATTATTTCTGATATTGTCATGGTTCGTTAAAAGAGGTAATTGATAATTATCTTGCCTAGCTCCCATTAGTAGGCGCCCTCACGACTCCCGAGGGTGGGAAATCCGGGTCGTGACAAGTTGGTATCAGAGCAGTAGGTTGCATAGGTCTCAAAACTCACGGACAAACTCGGTAGAGTCTGAAGGATCGGTACGGAGACATCTGTATTTATCCCCTATAGGCTACATAGTTAGGAAAATTTCACATTTGTTCTTTCTTGTCGTGCAGTTCTAATTCTCATGTACCTATTGAATTTCAATTCTGTTCCTCCGCAGATGGCGGGAACACGTGCTTCCTCTTCTACCGCGCAGCAGTCTGAGCCCCTAGTAGCAGCTCCAGTGGTAGAGCCTTAGGTTGATTTGAAGGAGGAGGTGCCGGCCCCAGCAGTCCCGGTGGGCCCAGCTCAGGTCCTAGAGGGGTTTATTGCCATCCCAGTTCTTCAGGATGCTTTAGTCCGATTGATAGGCTTCACAGAGAGTGTCATTCGAGCGGGTTTGCTTCCAGGAGTTCAGCTAGCAGTGGCAGATCAATCGGGTATAGTGGCTCAGGCCGGGAGAGAGATCACTTTTTAGGAGGCGGCCAATGTAGGCCGTAGAGTTGAGGTGGTCCTGCCACATCGAGGCGATCATAGGTCGGATAAGAGGCCCCGTCATGCAGGAAGATACAGTGGTACCTCATCAGGAGGTAAACATTCTTATGGTAGAGGACATCATCCCAGGCCTTTTCAGTCAGCTCTCCGGGTCACTCATGTTACTTCAGGTGGTCGTTCAGGCCGACAGGGTCAGCCTCAGTTCCCTCAACTGTAGCATTCGTGTAGGTGTTATGAGTGTGGTGAGTATGGTTACAACAGGGGTGTTTGCCCGAGGTTGAGGGGTGCTCAGCCACAACAGACGAGGTCTTGCCATGCTTGTGGTGATCCGAGGCACATTGTCAGATATTGCCCTCGAGTTTATGGCAGCTTCCAGCATCAGAGTTCTTGTGCTATGATTCAGGCATCGGAGGTTCCACAGCCTGCCCAGCCAGCTGGAGGCGGTGGGAGAGGTGTTAGAGGTGGAGGTAGAGGTCTTAGAGGTGAAGTTCAGGTCGCTAGAGGTTGGCAGAGGCTGAGTCTTCAGGTGCAGATATTACAGGTACCATTCTGATTTGTATTAGAGATACTTCAGTGCTATTTTGCCCTTGGTCTATGTATTCGTATGTGTCGTCCTATTTTGCACCCTACCTGGTTATGCCTAGTGATGCCTTGGATATTCCTGTTTATGTATCTATATCGGTGGGTGATTTTACACTGGTCGACTGAGTTCATCGTTCCTGTGTGGTGGTGTTTGAGGATCTTGAGACCCGTGTTGATTTATTGCTCTTAGACAGGGTGGATTTCAACGTCATATTTGGGGTGAATTGGTTGTCCCCGTATCATGCTATCTTGGATTGTCACGTCAAGACCATGACCTTGGCTTTGCTAGATTTGCCCCGATTGGAGTGGAGACGGACCTCAGGTTATACCACCCGCTGTGTTATTTCATATGTGAAGGCTCGACGCATGGTCGAGGACGGGTGTTAAGCTTATCTGGCGTATGTTCGCGATTCCAGCACAGAGGTTCCTTTTATTGATTATGTTCCTATTGTTCGACAGTTCCCCGAGGTTTTCTCTTCTGATCTGCCAGGTATGCCGCCCGATAGGGATATTGATTTCTGTGTTGATCTAGCCCCAGGCACGTGGCCCATTTCTATCCCATCGTATTGCATGGCCCCACCAGAGTTGAAGGAGTTAAAGGACCAGTTGCAAGATTTGCTAGAGAAGGGTTTTATCAGGCCTCGTGTTTCTCCTTAGGGTGCGCTGGTGTTAGTTGTGAATAAAAAGGATGGATCGATGAGGATGTGCATTGGTTACCGGAAATTGAACAGAGTGATGGTTAAGAAAAAGTATCCACTGCCGAGGATTGATGATTGTTTGACCAGCTTCAGGAAGCAAAGGTGTTTTCAAAGATAGACTTGAGATTTGGCTACCATCAGTTGAGGATTAGGGCATCCGATGTCCCTAGGTCAGTATTCCGCACTCAGCATGGGCATTATGAGTTTTTGGTCATGTCATTTGGGTTGACCAATGCCCCAGCAACATTTATGGAGTTGATGAACCGAGTGTTCAGGCCTTAGCTAGACTTGTTCGTGATAGTTTTTATTGATGATATTCTGGTTTACTCCCGCAACCAGGAGGAGCAGGAGCAGCACCTCAGAGTGGTTCTTCAGACTTTGAAGGATAGTCAGTTATATGCCAAGTTTTTGAACTGTGAGTTCTGGTTGAGTTCGGTTGCATTTCTGGGTCACGTTGTATCAGCGGAGGGTATTCAGGTGGACCCGAAGAATATTGAGGCAGTCAAGAATTGGCCTCGACCAGCTTCAACGATTGAGATTCGGAGTTTCTTGGGGTTAGCAGGTTACTATCGCCGGTTTGTCGAGGGGTTTTCATCTATAGCAGCCCCGATGACCAGATTGACCCAAAAGGGTGCCCAGTTCAGGTGCTCAGACGAGTGTGAGGAGAGCTTTCAGAAGCTCAAGACAGCTATGACTTCGACACCGATATTGGTTTTGCCCACAGGTTCATGGAGTTATACAATTTATTGTGATGCTTTCTGTATTGGGCTTGGTGCAATATTGATGCAGGATGGAAGAGTCATAGCTTATGCTTCGAGGCAATTGAAGATCCACGACAAGAATTATCCGGTCCATGATCTAGAGTTGGCAGCCATTGTTCATGCTTTGAAGATTTGGAGGCATTACTTATATGGTGTGATGTGTGAGGTGTATAATGATCACAAGAGTCTGCAATACTTGTTCAAGCAAAAGGAGTTGAACTTGAGGCAGCGGAGGTGGTTGGAGCTATTGAAGGATTATGATGCTACTATTTTGTACCACCCTGGGAGAGCCAATGTGGTGGCTGATGCATTGAGTAGGAAGTCCGCCAGCATGGGTAGTCTTGCTTATATTCCACTCATCCATAGACTGCTTGCCTTGAATATTCAGGCCCTAGCAAATTGATTTGTGAGGTTGGATATTTCTGAGCCTAGCAGAGTGTTAGCTTGCATGGTCGCTTATTCTTCATTATTGGAGCGTATCCGTGATCGGCAGTTTGATGAACCTCATTTGTGTGTCCTGAGAGACACGATGCAACGTGGAGGTGCCACGAAGGTGACTTTAGATGATGATGGTATTTTGAGGTTGCAGGGGCGAGTTTGTGTGGCGGAGGCCCATAGTTCTTGGTATGCTATTCACCCGGGTGCCACAAAGATGTATCAGGACTTACGACAGCATTATTGGTGGCGAAGAATGAAGAAGGATATTGTTGCGTTTGTGGCTCGGTGTTTGAATTGTCAGCAGGTCAGATATGAGCATCATAGGCCCGGTGGTTCATTTCAGAGGATTAAGCTTCCCGACTGGAAATGGGAGAGGATTACCATGGATTTCATTACTGGACTTCCGTTAACTCGGAAGAAGTTTGATGCCATTTGGGTCATTGTTGATAGGCTGACCAAGTCAGTGCATTTCATTCCAGTGGAAGTCTCCTATTTATCCGAGAGGTTTGATGAGATTTATATCAGGGAGATTGTCCGCCTTCATGGCGTGCCGGTATCCATCATTTCGGACCGGGATACGCAATTTACCTCGTGCTTCTGGAGAGCAGTTCAACGAGAGTGGGGCACCCAGGTCCAGTTGAGCACAGCATTCCATCCCCAGATGGACGGTCAGTCCGAGCGGACTATTTTGATATTAGAGGATATGCTCCGGGCTTGTGTCATAGATTTTGGAGGCTCGTGGGACCAGTTTTTGCCTTTAGCAGAGTTTGCCTACAACAATAGCTACCAGTCCAGCATTCAGATGGCTCCATATGAGGCGTTGTGTGGTAAGCAATGTCGGTCTCCAGTCGGAGGGTTTGAGCCGGGAGAGGCTCGGTTATTGGGTACATATTTAGTTCAGGAGGCCTTGGATAAGGTCGAGAACATTCAGGATAGGCTTCATTTGGCTCAGTCGCAGCAAAAGAGTTATGCGGATCGCAAGGTTCGAGATGTAGCTTTCATGGTTGGTGAGCGAGTATCGCTCCGCGTATCGCCTATGAAGGGCGTGATGAGATTCGGGAAGAAGGGCAAGCTTAGCCTTAGGTTCATTGGCCCATTTGAGATCCTTGATCGTGTGAGAGAGGTGGCTTACAAACTTGCCTTCCCACCTAGCTTGTCAGCCGTGCATCCAGTGTTTCATGTGTCTATGCTACGGAGGTATCACGGCGATCCAGCCCACGTGTTAAATTTCAGCATTTTCTAGTTGGACAAGGATTTGTTTTACGAGGAGGAGCTGGTAGTTACCCTAGACCGGCAGGTTTGATAGTTGAGGTCGAAAAGTTTTCCTTCAGTGCGTGTCCAGTAGAAAGGTCAGCCTCCTGAGGCATCGACCTGGAAGTACGAGTCCGATATGCGGAGCAGTTATCCTCATCTATTTCCTAACTCAGGTACTTCCTTCTTTTGTCTGTTCGAGGACGAACGGTTGTTTTGGGGGTGAAGGATGTGACGACCCAAAGGGGTCATCACCTATTTCCTCATTCGTTCCATTCTTTCGAGGCTTTGAAAACCTCACTTATAGTTGCTTCGATTTGCGTGCGCAGTCCGGGCGCATAGCCGGAAAGCTTTTATGTTGAAATATGTGAATTCTGTGAAAACTTTGAAGAATTTTGATATTAATATGATTAAAGTTTACTTTGGTCAATGTTTTGGGTAAACGGACCCGGACCCGTGATGTGACGGTCCCGGAGGGTCCGTCAAAAAATATGGGACTCGGGCATGTGCCCGGAGTCGAAATCCGAGGTCTAGAACCCGAGTAAAAGAATTTTTCTGTTAAATTATTTTTCTAAAATTGTTAAGGAAAATGGAAATGAAAATTGATTAAAAGATAATGGTATCGTACTCATATTATGGTTCCGACGCCCGGTACAGGTCTTAAATATGTGTTAAGCGCTTCCTGTGATGTTTGGTCGAAATCGGACGTCGTTTGATGTGTTTCGGACCTAATTATCTAAAGTTAGAAGTTTAAGAAATTTGAAATAAAAATGATGATTTTGAGGCTTGATTCATTGATTTTGATGTTGTTTTGGGGATTTGATCGCTCGAGCAAGTTCGTAGGATGTTGTTGAGTTAGTGTATGTATTTGGTCAGGAGCCCCGAGGGCTCGGGTGTGTTTTCAGAGGTGTTTGGGGTGATTTTGGACTTAAGAAGTTAGTAGATTTTTTGCAATTTTTGCACAGGGGTTTTCTTCATCGCGTTCGCATCACTAGGTTCGCGTTCGCGTAGTTCGGTGCCTTTCCCCTTCGTGTTCGCGTCTTGACCCTCGCGAACATGTAAGCCAAATTCAAGTCCCAGTATTTCCCTTCATCGCGTTCGTGTTCTGGCCATCGCGATCGCGATGTTTTGTTGTGTCCTCTATCGCGTTCGCATCCCTTAACACACGTTCGCGTACACCAATCTTGGGCCCCAGTATTTTACCTCTACGCGTTCGCGTTGACTCTCACACGAAGGCGATGAATTGCCCAGTCTACCCTTCGCGAGCACGATCCCTTTCCCGCGAACGCGGTGGGAAATTTTGCCCAGCTAATTTTTAAGTTCGAAAACAGAACCATTACAGGAGTTATTCCCATTTTTCATAAACCTTGTCTTCTCCACAGCACATAGGCAATTTTTAGTGCTAATCTTCACCAAAACTTCTTGGGTAAGTATTATCTAACTCGTCTTCTTCATTTTCTATCATCATTTATCAAATTCCTAGACCTAAATCATGAGATTAAAGTAGAAATTAAGGGTTTTGGGTAGAGTTAGGGTTTTGAGAATTTTGGGTGATTCAACCTCAATTTGGGGTCGAATCTGGTCGAATCTTAAAACAAATTGCATATTTGAACTCGTGGGGTTATGGGTGATGGGGTTATGGGTGATTGAGTTTTGGTCCGAGCCCTGTGTTTGGACCATGTGGGCCCGGTGTCGAATTTTGGTAATTTCGGAAGAATGCTAGGAAATTTATATCTAGGTTATGGGATGTTGCCATTGAGTTTTTATTGATACTATTGAATTTATTATGCCTATATATCATTGTTTCGGAGTCGGATTGTAGAGGAAAGGCGATATTTGAGGATTGATTGATATTCTTTGGAGCATTCAAGGTAATTGTTTGGTCTAACTTTGGGTTGAGGGAATAGTAGTAGAGTCTTATTTGCTAATTGCTATTTGTCAAGTACGGTGTATAGGCATGGTGACGAGTATCTATTCACCGGTGTCGAGCATGACCGTGAGTCCTGAAGTGCTAAATTATCGAATTCTTAATTGTTGTTTATGAGGACTTGGTTGGAAATCTTTAAACACTAAGCCGGTAATTGTTGAGACTGAGCATTGATTTAAATATGCTAAGTAGAAATTGAAAAAGTTTGGTTATAGCTGGATCTCCCTTGCCGAGATAGTTTATTATATTATCTTGTTTCCCTTGCCGGGATTATTTTGTGTATTGTGTTGAAAGAAATGGGATCGTGTGGCATGCCGACCACTTATATATTATGAAAAGGGATCGTGTGGCACGCCGACCACTTATATATTATAAAATGGGATCGTGTGGCACGCCGACCACTTATGTATGATGAAATGGGATCATGTGGCATGCCGACCACTTATATATTATGAAATGGGATCGTGTGGCACACCGACCACTTATATATTATGAATTGGGAGCGAGTGGTACGCCTACCACGTGATATTGTGAAATGGGAGCAAGTGGTACGCCTACCACGTGATATTGTGAAATGGGAGCAAGTGATACGCCTACCACGTGATATTATGAAATGGGAGCGAGTGGTATGCCTACCATGTGATATTATGAAATGGGAGCGAGTGGTATGCCTACCACATGATATTATGAAATGGGATCGAGTGGTACGCCTACCACGTGATATTTTGAGAAATGGGATCGAGTTGCACGCAATGAGAGTAAATTGAAACAAGTGAAAGTACTTTGTTTTCCCTTATTCTGTGTTAGAAGAAATCATATGTAATTTCCTTGTTATTATTGATATTCCGTTTTATCTGCTTCCCATAAGCATGTTTCCCTCCTTGTTTTAATTGTTTACTTTCCGCTATTATTTTGTTGTACTTGTATAGATATCCACACAGGTTTATCTGGTAGTCTGGTCTAGCCTCGTCACTACACTCGGTGCATATTTTTGCACAGATCCAGGTGTTGGAGCAGCATTTGAGTAGCAGTAGCATTCTGGGAGCGAGCTTCCAGTCCAGGGACATTCGAGATAGTCTTGTTGACGTCCGCAGGCCCAGAGTCCTTTCTATTTTATTCAGTTTGTTATCATTTGTACCGAAGCAGACAGTTTATGTTTCATTCAAACCTTGTATTTAGTATTCTCTAGACGTTCGTGAGTATTGTGACACCAATCTTGGGTAGAGAATTTGTTTAACTTTCGCATTTCTTTCAGTTAATTATGTTTGAGACTTCCGCTTTATTATTAAATGTTTCATTATTTCTGATATTGTCGTGGTTCGTTAAAAGAGGTAATTGATAATTGGCTTGCCTAGCTCCCATTAGTAGGCGCCATCGGAACTCCCGAGGATAGAAAATTCGGGTCGTGACATTAACTTATTAAATTGCTTTTAATTGTTTTTAGGAAGATTCAACATTATTTAAAATACGCCTTGAACCACGTCACATGAAATGCACCAGCGATCCACGACATATTTTATTTAACGTTGTTGAGAATTGGAGTTGGGTCACATGAAATGCACACCAGAGTTTAAGGAAATTAATTTAAATGGCGCACATAAAGAAAATTACGCACTTTCAAGTTTGCGAGGGCCATGAAAAATTCAATTGATGGCACACCTCAATTTTAAAGAGTTATTATTAATTAAATGAGGGTGATGGGTTATTTAATGGAAAATGGCATACCTCAAATTTTCTATAAGAGCTAACTAGTTTTATGAGAGCCATGGGCTTAGGGATTTTATTATGTGAGTCGAAAGGAATGTGACACATCATGTCATTGGGCTTGCTTTCATCTAAAGCCCAATTCTAATTTCAATTTTCCTCTGGCGATTGTTATAGAATTTCAAAGATGGAAATAATCTTTAAAGGAGACTTACATAATGGTATCCAATTAACTTGACCCAACATCTGGTATTTGATAAACATGTAATGGTCCTGCTTGATTAATACAAAACCACCATTTTCATTCAACGCTATTTACCTAAATTTGGTAATGTAGAACTAACAAGGTAGATTCTTCAAAACACTTGATCAATGGATCTATGGTATTACAAATGAAATGCTAACCTCGACTAATTAAAACTCTAACATTGACTAATTATCAACGGTAAACACCAAACCATCTCTTAGCATCTAACAATTTAAATATCTAACTTTAACTTACTATGAATTTCAAAGCTTAATAGAGAAGGAATTCGTAAAAACAATTTAGCAATTATACATACTAGATCTAAACATTTGAACATGATTAGAGGACACATGGTTCTTGGTCTAAAATAGAGGACAATTCAAAACAAAACCAACAGATATAGATCTATACATTTGAACCCAAATAAAATATTAATAGATTGGCTTTACCATACGGAATTCAAACAGAATAACAGGGGTGTGTACACATACCTATTCGCAAAGAATTAACAAAACATGATCAAATAGAGATCTGAAAATTGGCGTTGACATCCAACGAACCCAAAAGCAATAGACTCCCTAAAGTCAGCACTTCTAATAGCTCAATCAGATTGATTTCGGTGGTTCTTGGGAGGATTTCTTGCCCCTTGCAGATTTTACTTACAATAACAGCTACCAGTCCAGCATTCAGATGGCGTCGTATGAGGCACTGTATGGGAGACGGTGTAGATCTCTGGTTGGTTGGTTCGAGCCCGGCGAGGCCAGATTATTGGGTACAGAGGTGGTTCAGGATGCCTTGGAGAAGGTGAAGGTGATTCAGGAGCGGCTTCGTACAGCTCAGTCGCGTCAGAAGAGTTATGCAGATCGGAGGGTTCGAGATCTATCTTTCATGGTTGGCGAGAAGGTTTTGCTGAAGGTCTCGCCTATGAAAGGCGTTATGAGGTTCGGGAAGAAAGGGAAGTTGAGTCCTCGTTTCATAGGTCCTTTTGAGATACTTGATAAGATTGGAGAGGTGGCCTACAAGCTTGCTTTGCCACCCAGATTGTCGGGAGTTCATCCGGTAT
>MU698719.1:282134-314359 GCA_026770625.1 Nicotiana glauca | reverse complement strand
ATTATCTTTTCAGTTATTCAGAATTTATTGTTAAAGTTGCCATGTTCCCCTTATTGCTTCATGTTTGGGATGAATCGTTGTATTGAGAAGGTGTTGGTCAGGCTTGCCCAGCCTCGCGGCAGGGTGCCATCATGACCGGGTTTGGGGTCGTGACACTGCTGAACAGAGCGCTAGTACTCAAAATGACCGGTTGGGTCGTTACACCTTTTCTCCTTCTCATTCTCCTCATTCGTTCTTCTTCTTCATCATTGTCTTCATCATCATCATCTTCTTCTTCTTCTTCTTCTTCTTCTTCTTCTTCTTCTTTTCTTCTTCTTTCTTATGTTGTTGTTGGTGCTGCTATGAAACTGCAGTTCATGGTATGATTGTCATAAGTATGTTATCAGATTATTTAAAAATAAATTATAAATAATTATGTTAGTTAGTATACACTAATTTGTTAATATTTCCACGTACGGGAAGTTTAAAGTCACAATTAGTGATTCTTTTCATGATAATTCTGCTCTTTTCACGTTTATTGTTTTTAAAATTTATGATTTAGATACTGTTGGCAATGTGATTATCTTACGGTAATAATGCAACTATGAAAGAATAAGATAATTATTTATCTAGTATGTTAGAAAGCTTTTCCAAAAACTTCAGCTTATATAGTGCTGAAGTTTTTACAATTAAACTAAGTAACTTCAGCATGTTCTGCTGAAGTTTTTGAAAAGTCTTTATGACAAAACTAATGAATTTAGGACAAAAAAAAAACTTCTGCTTATTTAGTGCTGAGGTTTTTACAAATGAACTAAATAACTTCAGCTTCTTCTGATGAAGTTTTTGAAAAAGCTTTATGACAAAACTAATCAATCCAGGACAAAAAAACTTCAGCTTATTTAGTGCTGAAATTTTTACAAATGAACTAAATAACTTCAACATCTTCTGCTGAAGTTTTAGAAAGAGCTTAATGACAAAACGAATCAATCATCAATCCAGGACAAAAAAACTTTAGCTTATTTAGTGCTGAAGTTTTTACAAATGAACTAAATAACTTCAGCATCACAAAACTTCAGCTACTAGAATGCTTGAGTTCAGGAACTACAAAAAAAAACTTAAGCAAATAGAGAACAAAACTTCAGCATTTGAATGCTTAAGTTCAGCAATTATAAACAAAATTTTCAGTACCATTGGTTCAACAATTTTTACTAATTCAGGCCCGTCTACTAGAATGCTGAAGTTTGCGTGATTTTTTTGCTACTTCAGGCCCTTATGTTGAAGTTACGTGAAAAAGTGGGTACGCTTGTAATTTATTTTGCAAAGCGGGTACAAGTTAAAACGTCACCCAAAAAGCGGGTATAGATGCAAATGCCACACATTTTTACATATATAGTACATAAATTATGCATACATTATACCTTCGCTATTTTTAGTTTAAGCAGTTATTTGGGTTAATTCTTCATTAAATTATCCTTATTGAGAAGCCTTTATAGGCATACAGATAATATGACTTTTATCCCTTAATTATGAATATATATATATAATTAAATCACCTAGAGCATGTTTGGAGACACATAGGAATTGAATTTGAGTGTAATTAAAAAGTTTGGCATGTTTGTCTGAACAAGTAATTACATGGTCAGTATGAAATTGGGTGTAATTGGAGAGATGTAATTACACTCTCCAATTCTCAGGGGAGATGGGGTGAGAATTAGTGCTAATTACACTGTGTAATGACAAGGTTACTTTTTAATTTCTTTCTTTTTTATTTTAATTTTAATTTATTTTTCTTTATAACATTTTATATCCATTATTTCAATTCTTTTTTTACTTTAAATTTCTTTTTTAATTTTAAAAAACATTTTGTGTGTATATTATTCATCTTTAATTTTTTTTTACCTTTACTTCTTGTGATTCTATGTAATTGCTTGTATATTTTATTTCTTATTTGTTTTATTTTCTTCATTTTGCATAACTGCGTTATATTCTAGTTTTCCAAACTACACCTCCTAATATTATAAGCAACGAGTCATTAAAAAATATGGCATATAATGAGTAATGTTATCAAAGTAGAATTTTATTGTTGAATGAGGTTTTAAAATTGTGTTATATGTATGATTTTATTTAATTGTTTTAGTAGTATTGGCTTATTATTTCACAGTGCTTGTTGTTCATTTTTTAGTTAGAATCTATAGATTAGTTTTGTCAAATATTTGTATAATGTTATCACATTATATTTATAAATATTAATTTATTTTATCAAACATGTATTTCACGATGTTCTTATAAAATGTATGCTTTTAGTTCTATAATTAATTAAACTAAATATTATTAATTTAATATATATATACATATATGCACACACACAAACAAAATATATATATATATGCACACACACAAACACACACACAAAATATTAGTTATAATTATATAATTACTGATTAGTATATATTCAGTAAAAAATATGCATCTTCAATAACAACAACAACAAATCCAGTTTGATCCCAACAAGTGAGGTCTGGGGAGGGTAGTCTGTACGCAGACCTTACCCCTACTTAATGCAGGTAGAGAGGTTGTTTCCAATAGGCCCTCAACTCAGGAAGGGCAAGAAAAAGAAGAGGAAAGCAAGAAAGGAAGAAAGATGGAAGAGAAAAGAAAAGAGAGATATAAAGGATAAGTAGTACCAAATAATAGCAACAGGGAATACAATACCTGAGGCGAATAAAACCACATAACGTAATAAAAATCTAAGAATATGAAGGGACATGCATGCTACTAAGACTATAGGTGAACAACTATAAACTACCTACTAACATTCTACCTTAATCCTCGACTTCCACACCCACCTATCAACGGTCATGTCCTTAGTGAGCTGAAGCAGCGCCATGTCCTGCCAAATCACCTCTCCCTAGTATTTCTTAGGCCTACCTCGACCTCTTATTAAACTCTCCATAGCCAACCTATCACACCTCTTGACACGAGCATCAATGCTCCTTCTCTTAACATGTCTGAACCATCTCAGCTTCGACTCCCGCATCTTGTCCTCCACGAAGGTTACTCCCACTCTGTCCCAGATAGCTTTATTCTTAATCATATCTCTCCTGGTATACCCACACATCCATCTCAACATCCTCATCTTTGTTACTCTCATCTTATGCACGTGGGATTTCTTGACTGGCCAACACTCAGACCCATACAGCATAGTCGGTCGAACCACCACTCGATAAAATTTACCCTTAAGTCTTAGCGGCACATTCCTATCATACAAAACACCGAAAGCGAACCTCTACATCATCCATCCCGCTTCGACGCAATGTGCGACATCTTTGTCAATCTCCCCGTTAGCCTAGATAATATACCCGAGATACTTAAAACTTGCTCTCTTGGAGATAACTTGATTACGGTTGTTCATGGTTTGACAAAAAACCGATCCAAACCGAAAATCGAACCAAACCGATTAAGTAAACCGATATTTTTCTTGGTTTGAATTGGTTTTGGTTTTCAATTTTAAAAATCGATAATATTTGGTTTGGTTTTGGTTCTATTATAAAAAATTTAAAAATAAATCGAACCAAATCGATAAATTATATATAAAATTTAATAATTATTTATATAAAGTATCACATATTTTTTAAATATTTTCTGCATTTTAATTATTATATATAGATTTTGGTTTATATTATTTATATCTTAAAAGATTGCTTAAGCCCAAAGTATAGGATCGACCAATTTCTTTTCCGTGAGAGACTCAAGTTCTCTAACCCTAGTCCCTACGTATCTACTTTTGCTAATAGAAGACTAAGAGTTACAAAAAGTTCTACCGCAAAAGTCAAAAAGCAACTCAAATTGCAAGACTACGGGCTAAAGTTTGAGAAGATGTTTTTCAACGTAAAAATCTAGTTTCAGCAACTTGTTACAATGAATACTCTATCATTGATTCGACAAAGTGATGTTAGGCATTACGTTTTAAATTATTTTTTCTTTGTTACTCACTTGACCTTTAATTGATTCAACAAAGTAATATTAATCAATATTTATTCTTGACATCTGATAAAATGGTTTCTAATTTATTTCTGATGAAAAGGACTGAGGTTGAAGATTTGGAGGTCACCTTAAAAAATACTACTCCAGCTACACCAACGTCTGTGGCAACTCAACCACATGTTAATACTCCTGATACTTCTACTATGCGCAATCCTCCTAAAAAGTAAAAAAGAACAACTCCGTGTGGTCGAGACCCTAGGCCTGGGGGGAATGGTCGGGAAAAATCTGAAGTTTGCCCACACTTCACAAATTGTACTGATAAAAAAGGCGATCTGAGGGAAAAATGCAATTATTGTCCGAAAGATTTTGCTTGTCCTAGTAGGAATGGGACTTCTAACCTTTGGGCACATTTAACCATCAAGTGTGATAAATCCCCTTTCAAGATAATTGATAGGAAGCAACCAACACTCAAACTTATACCTATAAAAAGAGGGGAACAAGGAAGTTTAGAAAGGGTTGTTTATAATATTGCTGAGGTTCGGAGGGAATTATTGAGATTGTTATAATTGATGAACAACCATTTAAAGTTGTTGAGGGGGAAGGGTTTATGAGATTAATGTCTATTATTTTGCCTAATTATGAGTTATCTTCCCGCATTACTGTTGCTAGGCAATGTTTGAAAATTTATCAAGAGGAGAAACAGAAGCTTAAAAGACTTATTAGAGATCAACGTGTATGTCTTACTAGTGATACATGGACATCAATTCAAAATTTGACTTATATGGTCATTACTGCCCATTGGATCGCTGATGAATGTAATTTGTAAAAAAAAATTCTCAACATTTTTCAAACTCCAGATCATAAGGGTGAGACAATTGCTAAGGATATTGAGGCTTGTTTATTAGATTGGGGGATTGATAAACCATTCACATTGACGCTAGATAATGCGACAGCTAATGATGCTGCAATCAAATACTTGAAAGGGAGAATTAATGATTGGAAAGGTGTCATCTTGAAAAATGAATTTTTACATATTAGGTGTAATGCACATATCATAAATTTAATTGTAAAAGAAGGATTAAGTGAGCAACATGAGTCTATTTCTCGAGTGAGGATGGCTGTGAAATATGTGAAGTCTTCTCCTGCAAGATCTGCTTCCTATAAGTCACATGTTGAGAAGGTCAAACTAGACACTCATAGTCTTTTGAGCTTAGATATTGATACAAGGTGGAACTCTACATATTTGATGTTAGATACTGCACTAAAATTTGAAAAAGCCTTTTCAAGAATGTATATTCATGATCATAAGTGCTTTAACTATTGTCTAGAACTGAGTAGAAAGGCAGGACATCCATCTTCAGAAGATTGGCAGAATGTGAAAGCCTTTCTCAAGTTTCTTGAAATTTTTTACCAAATCACTTTGAAATTTTCAGGAACTTCACATATTACTTCTAATTCTTTCTTTCATGAGCTTTTTAATCTTCAAAGCTTAATTGTCCAATATTCTGATGTTGTTGATTCTATATTGACTAATATGGCTAAGAAGATGAAACTTAAGTTTGATAAATATTGGGCTGATTTTGAGCATATGAATATGTTATTATTTGTTGCTGTTGTGCTGGATCCTCGGTACAAAATGAAGTATGTGAAGTTTCTTTTCAACAAATTTTATAGTTCTTTGGAGGGAAAGGGAAAGTCTACAAAAGTGATGAATACTTTATCTCGCTTGTATAATCACTATAAGGATTCTATTTCTGGGGCTTCTAACAAAAATATTGGAGATCAAACTAGTGTGAGTCAAACTGATGCAATGCATAGTTGTGATGTATGGCAATCGCAATGGGAGAAATTTCTTGAAGATGAGTAATAATATTGGTAATATGACTGAGCTTGAGAAGTATTTGGTGGATGATGTGGAGAAGAATAAGTGTCATGATCCAATTTCCAAACCCGATCGTGATGGCGCCTCTCGTGAAGACAAGGCCAGCCAACTAACCCAAATCGTCTCTTTAACAATTATTAAACATAAATGAATAGATAAATACAGCTTAACGACAATAAATAACCAGTATTTACAACCCAACACAACCCGACCGATGTGTCACAAGTCACGAGCATCTAAAGAAAATATGGACACAACTACAGGGCCAATAATATATAAGAAATAAATTTTGAAATTCTAAAGACAACGTCCGGTGCCGCGAATGCTGGCGGTCACCTTGCTCAACTTCAATAGTAATACCTTCAATCAGCTAATAACCCGTTGTCGGGTGAACAATACATGCAACAGCACACGAGGTGCAGGGAGTAAAGTGAGTACTCCAACTCAGTGAGTAATGAGAGTAAATAATAACTGAGCGGAAAAAAATCACGTAAGAGCACTCCGTCATGCTATATAGGGCAGTACAACCCTTTGGGAAAACAGTAAAACCGTGAAAATCCTTTAGAAATATCTGGTTCAGTAAAAAAAAACCTCTTTTGAAAATTTCCTTTTCCAACAGTAAAGCATATGAATGTGATATCAGATAGTGCAAGTCAGCACATAAGTCAGCCCCTCGAGTACAGCACTCCACCAATAATTAACACCAGGGTATCTTGTAAACAATGCAAGAAGTAGCATGGATGCCTGACTGGATGAACTGGGTGCAATATTTGACCTTAAGGCATGATAGGCCACCAACTGAGTCAACATTTGAATAGCTCCCCTAAGATCCCCATCAGAAATGCTAGAACCGGATGCTGGGACTGGAGGCGGGTCAGGAGCATCAACGGGAGGTATAGCAGTACCCTCCGTAGTTGTAGGGACTGAGGTAGTTTGTTATGGAACGGAAGGATCCAGTAGGGTAATAGCAGGGCGGCTAACCCTACCCGCAACATCAATCAGTGAATGGGGATTCTACTAGTTCCAGGGTAAACAGATTCCTTCAGTTAGACCCTCCGGTATTCACAGGTGCCAATCCAGAAGAAGACCCTCAGGACTTTATTGATGAGATGCACAAGACCCTCAGGGTGATGTGTGTGACTGAGACAGAGGGAGTAGAGTTGGTTGCCTACTGTCTGAAAGGGGTGGCCTATTCATGGTTTGAGTTATGGGAGGACTCTCGAGAGGAGGGGCACCCTCCGGCGAGGTGGAGTGAGTTTGCCGATCCTTTCGTTGATCATTTCTTGCCCGCTGAGACAAGGGCAGCCCGGGCAGCAGAGTTTGAAAATCTGAGGCAAGGTAACAGAAGTGTATGGGAGTACCACATGGAGTTTTCCCGCTTAGTCCAAGTATGCTATTCATATGTTGCCTACCATGGAGGCTAGAGTGCGTCGGTTTGTTTAGGGTCTTAATCATTTGACTATTAATGAGGCTTCTACAGTAGCATTGAATTCTGACATGAACTACGGGAGGATGGTAGCATTTTCTCAGGCCACAGAGGACCGTAAGTTGAAGAACAGAACGGCGAGAGAGAGTAACAGCAAGGTCCGATATACGGGCAACGTGGGAGAGTTGCTAGGTAGGGGAAGATCAACTTTTAGGGGAGGATCTTCAGGGCCTTCCCAGTCTGTTGCATAGTCTTCATCCAGTGCACCGCCATCAGAGCCCAGCCAGCAGCAATGGAGTCGTTTCAGGCCCAGTCAGGGCAACAGGGGATTCCACCAGCGAGGTCGGTCAGCGGAGAAGTTTCAGCAGCAGCAGAGATCCCCGTGTCTCAAGTGCGGGAAGATGCACTCGGGGGTCTGCTACACGGAGTTGCCTATATGTTATGGATGTGGGATGAGGGGCCATATTCAGAGACACTATCGTGTGTCTTGCTAGGGAACAGGTAGGGGCACAGCTCAGCCCTCTAGTCTAGCAGTTGCCATATCTTTAGCCCCCTCTCTAGCTCAAGGTGCCCTAGCACCCGCAGAGCGTGGTGCAGCTAGGCGTGGTGCACAGAGTTCGGGAGGTCCCAGCCGATTCTATGCTATGTGTAGCCGCCAGACTGCAGAGGCTTCTCCAGATGTTGTTACAGGTATTCTGACTGTCAAATCTCATGATGTGTATGCACTTATTGACCCTGGTTCCACTTTATCCTATGTTACCCCATTTGTTGCAATGAGAATTGGGATAGAACCGGAGCAGCTCCATGAGCCATTCTCAGTATCTACCCCAGTTGGTGAGTCAATTTTGGCTGCTCGAGTTTATAGAGGTTGTGTTGTTACGGTGCGTGGTAGGGATACCATGGCCGATCTTATCTAGTTGGGAATGGTGGATTTCCACGTAATAATGGGAATGGATTAGCTTTACTCATGCTTTGCCAAACTTGATTGTAGGACTAGAACTATTAGGCTTGAATTTCCTAATGAGCCCATCATTGAATGGAGGGGAGATAATGTAGTGCCTAGAGGTCGGTTTATTTCCTACCTTGAGGCCGCAAAAATAATCAAGAAGGGGTGTATCTATCATCTAGTTCGAGTTGCACACACCAATGTCGAGGCACCTAGCCTTGATTCTGTACCAGTTGTGAACGAATTTCCAAATGTCTTTCCAGATGAGCTCCCTGGGATTCCACCAGATAGGGAAATTGATTTTGGGATCGACGTGATGCCAGGCACACAGCTTATATTGATTCCACCTTATAGGATGGCACCAGCAGAATTGAAAGAGCTAAAGGAGAAATTGAAGGATTGGTTAGAGAAGGGTTTCATCCGGCCAAGTGTGTCGCCATGGGGCGCACCGCTCTTGTTCGTAAGAAAGAAGGATGGATCGCTGCGGATGTGTATTGACTACCGGCAACTTAACAAAGTCACAATCAAAAACAAATATCCCTTGCCAAGAATAAATGAGTTATTTGATCAATTGTAAGGCGCTGCTGTTGATACCCAATTTTTCCTTATATATATTTTTTATATATACTCAAATACTTTCAAAACAGTATATGCATGCATATATAAGCATGCCCAAAGGTTTGGTATTTTTTCAATTTTTAAGGGGTTTTTAGAATTGATTTATTGTCTAATTCTAACAGTACAAAATCCAAAATTATTCCCAAATTATAATTGTTTTTTGGCAAATAACATATTTCATTCTCATATTTACAACAAAACAAAATTAATATGATTTTTTGCATGTTTTTACAAATTTGTTTGGAATTTCTAAAGCTAAATTGCAGGAAATTGCAATTATAGCCTATGTTACAATTAACCGTATTTTTATAATTATAAAATTATTTTCAGTATTTTTAGATTAATTTTTATATATTATTAATTAGTTCTGTGTTTTCAATTTGTTTTTCAAATCATTTCTTACTATTTTATAAAATAAAAAGGGAGCAATTGGCTATTTAAAATTTGGCCAGATTTCATTTCAAATATAGCCAAAATTGACCCCAATTTTTAAACCCAACCAGACGGCCCACATCCCAAACTAACCCAACCTATACCCATTCAAATACCCGGTCCACCTTTGTTTTAATCTGAGCCATTGATCAAGTAAGATCAACGGCCTAGATTAGGTTATCATAAATAAATCAAACAACCCCCCAAACCCTTCACATTCAGAGACCAGTCTCTCTCTCTCTATGCTAACGTTTGCTCTCCCTTCTCTCTAGAACCTTCTGGTTCTCTCTTTCTTCTCCGATGGACTTCGTCGCCTCCTCGGCCAACTCCATTCTCACTTCTCTCGACCTTTAACCGCCATGAAACCTCGTCTCGTTGCTTCTGTCTGAGCCTTGAAGCCCCAGAAGCTTCCACTATGAAAGGCGGTCCCTGGAAACCTCGCTTGGCTATCTCCGGCCTTTCTCCGGTGGGTTTTGGTCCGATGATTCTTTAAATGTCGTTATTAGCAAGTTTCACGGCCAGGTTTCTCATCTCACTGATTTTATTGCAAACCCTAATTTTTGTCTAAATCTCTTAATCCATGACTTTTTAAACGATTTCTGGTTTAATCTTTGTGTTCTACACTATTTGTCACTCGACATCTTCGATTGGCTCAAGTTTAAACGCTCTTGTTCCTCTTTTCAAAACTAGGGTTTTCAACCCCTTCTAAAATCACTACACTTTCTGTTTCTTTGAGTGTTATGTGATTATTCCTATGATTATGTGTTTGATTATATTTTAAACCTATTTGTTTCTGAGTTCCATGGTTTAGACCTTTGCTAAGGTTCCGACTCCCTGTTGTTTTATGTGATTTCTTACATAGGGTTCTTAATTTTGAGACTATTGTGTTTAAATAAGTTTGAATGCTCCCCTTTACTGAATATTCTGCTAATTCCGAGCATCTCTTTGAATCCCTGATTTGTATGTGTTTTCCTTAAGGGTTCTTACATTGATTTTTCAAATTGTTTCCTTACTTGTGAGTTGCTTTCTATACATGGTGTTGATTCCCTCTGATTTTGGTCTTGTCCGTGATTCTTTGACTAATTTTAGAGTTGATTTATATTTTTACCATATTTGTGCACTTAAACATCTTTTTTAAGTATTCAGCATATACTTTCCTTGTTTGAAGCATTGAGTATCAAGCCCTTATTGCATACTACTTCTTACTATGGTATAATCAGTCATCTGACTGATTCTTTTGCTTACTTGATTACCTATACTCCCATTCGAATCATGAATCCATGATTTAATTGAATTAAGTCCTGTGATTGATTCAATTTGGTACTGTTTCTATAATTATATACTTACTACCATGTTCTCTATTGTTTTCAAAAACTATAATTACTACTCTTCCTTTCACACACAGACGAACAGAATTATTTCTGAACTCTATCTTACACAAAATATTCAGTACTCTCTCTTTGTTTCCACACAATCTCTCTCACTTCTCTTGTGACTACTGGTTGCTCCACTAGTTTGAAACTCAGGCTGAGTTTTAGACTATTTCACTGTTCCATTATATTGTTGCTCACTTCTGTTGCTCTCTATACTGCTGCTCACTTCTATTACTGCTCACCTCTGCTATTGCTACTCACTGCTGCTATTGTTGCTGCTTCATTATACTGCTACTCTCTCTCTCTCTGCATACTCTCTGCATATTTGCTGCTCACTCCTTGCAAACTATTGCTCACCATCTTGCATATTATAACTCACCACTGCCTTGCATTATCCTACTTTCAACTGGTATGTCTCCTATTTGATTTACATCTCCAAATCAGTAGGTTTCTATCTGTGTTGCACTTCATGTTGTTTCTTGCATGCTTCTACTTATGGTTTTGTTGTTCTTACTGCAATTAGCATGCCTCTGTGCTGATTAATATAGTCTGGCATGCCTGTGCTTGTTTCCTGCATGTTTCTCCTTACCTCCTAACCCCAGAACATTATTAGCATATATTCAGGACCCTTTTAGCTATTAAGTAACCATGAACCTTTTCCTGATGTGTGAATCTGTCAATCTAATGCTGTTAAGACCCTTACCCCTTTGTTTGAAACATGCCTGGTTATTCTGAAGTACTTCTCTTTTATGTTCAGTGTTCTTGCTTGTGAGTTATTTGTTCTCTTCCCCCTGCCCCTGTTTGGGTTCTCTGAGTACTGTGTGACTCTTTGCTTTCAAAACTGGTCCGATATTAACTGTTTTCAAACTCAATTGATTAATTTTCTCTCAAAACTATTTTTTTCATGTGAATCCTCTTTCAATTGTTTTCAACTGAACTTCTTCAAATTCTATCACAATCTCACTACTCCTAGAACTTAGGTTCTACCCCGTTAGTGTAAGCATTGCTTTGGGTAACTTGAATACCCACTGAACTTTGATACACAAGGCTGGTAATTCCACACTTGCACTTGTCTTGTTAATTTGTTTTGGGTGCCTGGTATTGGCCAAGGGCCCCAAGGGGCCCTCAGGGAGCTTTGCCGCACCCAAACCCTTGGTAAAGGCTATGAAACTCTAAAGAAGTTAGGTTGGAGATTTGGGCCTGGCTAAAGGCTCCCTATAGATTAACTTCTTATTTTTACTCTTAACTACTGTAATTTAATCACATTGGTCTGTAATGAACAATGGGGTTTATAGTAAAATTGGGTGGGATTATGCATATTTAGCTTTAAGTAATGGGTAGAAAACATGTCTATAGGATTTTACTTATCTACTTGTGCAATAGAAACCATGTCTAGGGGCGTACATCTCGTATGACTAAAGATCATGTCTTTAAGCTCTTTTACTATCAGCTTGCTTTATAACCACAATCAGTTAATAATTAACAAGACTGCCATTGCATTTAGATACCATGTTTTAGGACCTTTGTGTGCATTAGATATCATGTATGTAGGGTTGCATTTGCAACTGTTGAATACCTCACTAATTTCGTTTAACAGACATAAGTCTGGTTAACAAGTTTCTTTAAAAATAAATTGGAAAACAAGTATGCACGTCCACTTTCTTTTATGATTAAACAGCGCCTAGGCAAGCCTTAGACCGAATAAAATCGATTAACCATCTCAATCGTGTTTAAACCATTCGACACCTTTCGACTATCCGAATTTGTTTCCTTTCTATGATACCCTCTTGGTTTTCTTACTAAACTTCTGTCCTATATTCTAAATAATCATATCTGTGCAAATACTTTCTATTTAGTTACTTTTTCCAGAATTGTGTTACTGTTTTTCCTAAAACTCATCAGGACACTATGTCTTCTGTAATTTTCCAAAACTATAGTTCAAAACTAATATACTTATATGCTCTCAGCTTTACACTTCTGAATGGTTTTACATCTGTGCTAAACGTTTTCCTACCTCTTCTGTCCGAAATTATTTTCATAACAGAATACTATACCTGCTATGCCCTATCGTATATTTTTGAGTATGTTTAAAATGTTTTCTCCGATTTCTAAACTGTTACATATCTCCTGCCTTTTTCCAAAGTTCTGAAAGTTTGCGTCCAACTCCTTTCTGCAAATTCTGTTTAAACCCTTCAGCTCGTATCTTAACATATTTTCGAACATTCCAGTTTTTTAACTCTCATTTCCTTAGACCTTAAATGTGATTGAGACGTGCTAATTATATGTCTATCTGTGGAGGGATACTTGAGCCTTTTACGTGCCTTTTTGATTCCTTTACGTGAAGTCCTATTTGTTATGTATGTCGTCTAGTATTTTAAACTTTAAACCTAAGGGTTCAGCCTAGTCCTTGCCTTATAGGAATAAGTGGTCCTAAATACCCTCTAGGACTTATAGGACGGGACGGGTAATAGAACGCAATAAGCACTCCTGACCAATCCACATGTTTAAATACATTAACGGGGTGGGAAGGGTAGAATATGGATATGATGACCGGTGCGCTAATATCTCGTGCGACCCCTCTTTTGAGGAGTGATTGCTGGGTATTGCATTGATGTGATCCATATTTTGTATAAACCTAGGACCCTCTTTCTTTTCCTTTCATTTGCAGTGTCTTCTTTAATTCTGTTCCTCAAATTAATTCCTTTTTTTTAAAAAAAAAATACTGTCTCTTTCTGTCTTCTTTACCGTTTTCAAAGCTTGAAACTTATATGTGATTCTTATGTGCAAAGTTTTACTTATTTTCTCTCACTTCCTTTTAAAGTCACAATTAAAGCATGGCCGAGAACAACACTAGTGGATCTTGAGGGGTGCCTAACACCTTCCCCTCGAGATAATCTCAAGCCTTTACTCAAACTCTGGTTTTCTTTCAAAATCGCTTCTTCTCTTTAAAGTGTCCTAATGCACTATAATCATTAGGTGGCGACTCTTCAAATTCCATAACCCGATTACTCAAAAGGGAATAAGAGTTGTTTTGTCCATAATGTCGTAAACCTGATTTCCTTCTTTTTTTAAAAAGGGGGAAAAACGGGGGCGTCGACAGCTGCATATTTCTCAATGTTTGACTTGCGGTCCGGGTATCACCAGTTGAAGATACGGGAGCGGGAAATTCCAAAAATAGCTTTCAGAACCCGGTACGGGCACTTTGAATTTATGGTAATGTCTTTTGGGATAACAAATGCCCCAGCAGCTTTCATGGACCTTATGAATTGAGTCTTCAATCCCTTCCTAGACTCCTTTGCGATAGTGTTCATTGACTACATTCTAGTGTATTCCCAAAGTTGGGAGGACCATGTTGGCCATCTCAGGGCAGTATTGCAGACTCTTCAGCAACATCAATTATATGCGAAATTTTCAAAATGTGAATTCTGGCTTGAATCTGTTGCGTTCTTGGGTCATGTTGTTTCCAGGGAAGGAGTTATGGTTGACCCTCAGAAGGTTGCGACAGTGAAGAATTGGCCTAGGCCTACCACTCCAACCGAGATCCGCAGTTTCTTGGGATTAGCTGGGTACTACAAGAGGTTTGTGGAGGGGTTTTCTACTATTTCCTCTCCTTCGACAAAATTGACGCAGAAAGCAGTTAAATTCCAATGGTATGATGCTTGTGAAAAGAGTTTCCAAGAATTGAAATCAAGGTTGACAACAACAACGGTATTTGCCCTACCAGAGGGTACCGAGGGATTTGTGGTGTATTGCGATGCTTCAAGAGTTGGGCTGGGGTGTGTGTTGAAGCAGCAGGGCAAGATTATAGCCTACGCCTCTAGACAACTCAAGAATCATGAGAAGAACTATCCAACCCATGACTTAGAGCTAGCAGCTGTGGTGTTTGCACTAAAGATTAGGCGACATTATTTGTATGGGGTCCATGTGGATGTATTTACCAATCATAAGAGCCTTCAATATATCTTGAAGCAGAAGGAGTTGAACCTGAGACAAAAAAGGGGCTAGAGTTACTTAAAGACTACGATATTGATATTCTCTACTACCCGGGAAAGGCTAATGTTGTGGCAGATGCGCTTAGTCGAAAATCTATGGGGAGTTTGTCTCATTTGGGGGCCTATCGGAGACCGTTGGCTAGGGAGGTTCACTGGCTAGCTAATTTGGGAGTTCGTCTGGCGGACTCTGATGAAGGAGGGGTAATTATACAGAATACGGCTGAATCGTCGCTTGTGGTAGAGGTAAAAGAAAAGCAATTCAATTATCCATTGTTAGCACAACTAAAAGAAGGGATTCACAATCATAAGACCACAACCTTCTCCTTAGGCATGAATGATGGTACCCTACGGTACCAAGATCGCCTGTGTGTTTCTGATATCGACAGTCTTCGAGAAAGGATCATGGTAGAAGCTCACACATCTAGGTATTCCGTGCACCCAGGTTCTACAAAAATGTATCATGATCTCAAGGAAATTTATTGGTGGAACAACATGAAGAGGGATGTAGCGGAATTTGTGGCAAAATGTTCGAATTGCCAACAGGTAAAAGCCGAACATCAAAGGCCCGATGGGTTGACACAATGCATAGACATTCCAATGTGGAAGTGGGAGATGATTAACATGGATTTTGTGGTAGGGTTGCCACGCACTCCGCACAAGTTTGACTCAATTTGGGTGATCGTGGATTGACTCATGAAATCAGCGCACTTCTTGCCAGTTAAATCTACCGGCACAGCAGAATAATATGCTCAGATATATATAAAAGAAATAGTCAGGTTGCATGGCACTCCAGTCTCAATCATTTCAGATCAAGGGGCTCAATTCACAGCTAACTTTTGGAAGAAGTTTCAGCAGGGCTTAGGTATGCAAGTGAACCTTAGCATAGCTTTTCATCCACAAACCAATGGGCAAGCAAAGCGGACTATACAGACACTTGAGAACATGTTGCGTGCTTGTACTATTGATTTCAAGGGGAGTTGGGATGACCGTTAGCCACTCATAGAATTCGCTTACAACAACAGCTTCCACGCTAGTATTCAAATGGCATCGTTCGAAGAATTGTATGGTAGGAGATGTAGGTCTCCCATCGGGTGGTTCGAGGTTGGAGAAGCGGAATTGATAGGGCCGGACCTTGTGCACCAGGCCATGGAGAAAGTCAATCTTATCAAGGAAAGGTTGGAAACTGATCAAAGTTGCCAAATATCCTACTCGGATGTGCGTCACAGAGATTTGGAGTTTAAAGAAGATGATTGGGTATTCTTGAAGGTTTCCCCTATGAAGGGTATCATGCGGTTTGGAAAGAAGGGAAAATTGAGCCCAAGGTATGTTGGACCATACAAAATCATTCAGAAAATTGGTCGGGTGACATACAAGCTCGAGCTACCGCCCGAGATATCATTGGTACACCCGGTCTTCTATGTGTCCATGCTAAGGAAGGTAGTAGGGGATCCGTCCTCCATTGTGCCAGTCGAGGCTATTGAGGTAAACGAAGAGCTGTCATATTAAGAGGTCCCAGTTGTCATTCTTGATAGGCAAGTTCAAAAACTGAGAAATAAGGAAATTGCATCCGTGAAGGTATTATGGCAGAGCCAGCACGTTGAGGAAGCTACTTGGGAAGTCGAGGATGAAATGAAGAAGAAGTATCCACACTTGTTTGAATAATCATGTAATAATTTGTATGCATTTAGCTCCTTCGAAACCGTATTTGTTGGCTGGACTTATGTAAAACCATCCTCTTTTTGGTAATATCGTTGCCTATATGGCCATTGTTGATATTGTGCCAGTTATACTATGCTTACGAATATGTTTATGCTGTTATGGTATGTTTCTAGGGCTCTCTGATAGGTGGGTAAAGCCTAGATACAAAGGAAACTCTAGCGAAATTTTCGGGAATCTAGGGAGTTAGCTAAATTTGGGGATTGTCAACTTGTTTTGGGTTGTGAATAGGAGGAGACTACACAAAGACTGTTAATAAATGAACCTTGATCCTCATTCGAGGAGGAATGATTTTAAGTGGGGGAGGATGTAAGGCCCCGTAAAATTCCTACTCGAAAACCCGGATTTCGTGGTGCCAAGTTAGGAGCATGTGTTAACAATTCATAAATATGTGCGGAGATTTTTGGATTGAATAATGTATTAAAAAGTCAAGAATAAGTTTCCAGAAAAATGCAACAAATGCAGTCCAGAATGCTGCCGCAAATTAGGTATGCAGACCGCATATCTGTCGCAGAGTGAGTCAGAATGGTTGTTAAAATTGAAGTCAGCTATGCGGTCACCTAATCGAAATGTGGACCGCATAGTTGTCGCATATTCTCTTTTGAATTTTGTGGGTGTCAGTTCTACAGTGCACTTTGCGACAGCAAAACGTGAATGCGGACCGCATTGTTACCGCAGACTGAGTCAGAATGTTTAGTTTTTTGGGAGCATTTTGTGGTCCATTATGCGGACCACATGTTTACTCTGCGATCATAAATGCGATCGTATATTTGACTCGGGGCTCCAATTTTCTAATTTTTAACTTGAACTCCCTATCGATATATTATATTACAGTTCATTTTAAGCATATCTTCTGAGACTTTTAGAGAGAGAGAGGGTCTTAGAGGTGGAAAGTGTCGCCCATCAAATTCTCCTTGAGCCTTCTAAAAAATTGAAGAAAATCAAGTTAAGACACCTAAATTTTCATTCCCAAGAGGTAAGATTCATAACCTCAGCTCTTATTTCTACAATTAGATACATGGGGCCAGTAGAGAAGTAATTCAAGAGTATAAGAATGATATTATCTACATGCATGTCAAACCATAGGATATTGGAAGGTAGAAAACTAAAAATAAGGCAATTTGGGGTATAAAATGATAGAAATTACTCACAAAAAGAGGCTAAGATCACAATGCACCTTTAGTGTTTGATGATATGCTCGAACCAAGCTAGAACTTCAGTTTCGTCTCTAATTCTTGGTTCAATTTGTAATTCTTACAAAATAGATCGAAGTGCTAAGAGTTCCGGAATTTTGTAAGGATTAAGGAAAGCAATATTGAGGTATGTATGGCTAAAACCCCCTTTTGATAAGAAATTGAGCTTCGTCATCATTTACGAAAGTATGGTAAGAGTTGAATTGGCTAGTGTATTGATTGTTATTACACATTAATTGATTTGCATATATTTATACATATTCATGAAGGATGTGCCTCAATGTGAATAATGTACCAATCTTGACAATTAGATAATGATGAAAAGTACAGTTACGTGTTGAAATATTTGGGCTATAAGACAACATTGAAACAAAGAATTATTCATGCTAGCTATGTGCTCACTTACCTGTGATTGAAACTTGAATTATCCTTGATATATGTGTATATGATCACAACTTGTAAAATGAATATTGAAAAGGGAAAACGATGTGATGATGATGGCCATGAGTGCCCCAAGAATTGTTATGATATGTGTGGGATAAAGAGTTGAAGTGCTACTAATGAGAATGGAGTAAGGCCTCTAATGAAGTGACCTAGCCGATCGGGTCGTGATCGGACACCATGCTGCACATGGTGGTAATGTGATGATATTGAATTCCGGATAAGGGAAATGAAATATTGATTGAGAGTAATGCCTCCAATGAGGTGACCTAGCCGGTCGGGTCATGACCGGACTCCGCTCGAGATAGTGGTGGTATTGAGAACAGTGGTGAACACGTGACAGAAATGCCCAAATCTATGTTGTGGAAATTGTATGAAAGATTATATGAATTGTTTCTTTGATTTGCCCGTATTAATTGCTGTATCTATTTGATAGTTCTTTCTAGTAAAATGGTATTTAGTTATACATACCAGTACAATTCAAATGTACTGGCGCCCCTTTTGCTGGGAGCGCTACATTCGTGTCATGATTGTAGGTGGCTCCATAACGGACGGTGCCGATCGTGCGTAGCGGAGAGTTTGTCTACTCGAAGTCTCGATGAGCCCCTTTTTCTTTCATGGGGCTATATGGTGTATCTTTTGTTATTACAGCTTTCCATTTTTGAGGTATTGTCGGGGCCTTGTTGCCGGCATAGTTATGCTTATCTTTTGTATCCTTAGAGGCTCCAAAGACACTATTGTGGGTTATGTACAGGTGTTCGGGGAGTCCCCTATATATATGTTGTAATCCTAGACTTGTGACCTCCATGAGCTGTAACTCTAATAGAATCCTTGAAGCTAGCTTATGTACGGTAAATCCTTGTGATATGAATTGAACCAATGATGTAGTATGTACCATGTATTCTCGTCTAAATTAGCCAAAGGCATGGGTACCGTATTCATATTGATTTGGGGTAGAAAGTGTTCAGTAAGGCTTGCTCGGTCGGGTTCGCTTGATTGAGCGCCGGTCTGCCTCCTGAGGTTGGGGCATGACAGTTTGCAAATCAATGAGACAACCCAATAGCACGAAGGTGTGTTCATTTGTGGACACTGTCACAGCTATGATAGTTGATGACACAAGCTCCATGATAAATGTTGAAGATCCTCTTGAGGTCGTGCTTCTTAACATGGATGTCAATGATGATGCTAGTAGAGCAGAGTGCATGAATGCATTGCATGGTATGGGTTCATATTCTTATGAGCCTAGGAAGTTATCTTTGGATCTTGAAAACCGCAAAACTCCACCAACAAAGCCATCGATTGAGGAGCCACCGGTGTTGGATTTGAAGCCACTTCCTCCACACCTCAAGTATGAATTCTTGGGTTCAAATTCTACTTTACCTGTTATTCTTTCTTCTTGCTTAACTAACGTGCAGGTTGACGCCACTTTTGTGGTTCTTCAAAAGTGCAAGAGGGCGATTGGATGGACATTGGCCGATATTCAGGGCATAAGCCCCGCCTTTTGTATGCATAGAATCATCTTGGAGGAGGATGCAAGGACTTCACTTGAACATCAAAGAAGACTGAATGAGGCGATGCAAGAAGTTATCAAGTGGCTTGACGTCGGTGTGGTTTATCCAATTTCCAAAAGCTCATGGACCTCTCCGGTCCAATGTGTGCCAAAGAAAGGAGGGATGACAGTGGTGACAAATGACAACAATGAGCTTATTCCCTCTCGAACTATCACCGGGTGGAGAGTTTGCATGGATTACCAGAAACTCAACAAGGTGACCTGGAAGGATCATTTCCCGTTGCCGTTCCTTGACCAAATGCTTGATCGCCTTGTGGGGCAAGATTTATATTGCTTTTTGGATGGTTACTCGGGATACAATCAAATTTTAATCGCCCCTGAGGACCAAGAGAAGACCACATTTACATGTCCATATGGTACATTTGCTTTCTCCCGGATGCCATTCTGGTTGTGCAATGCTCAGGCAACCTTCCAACGTTGCATGATGGCTATTTTCACCGATATGGTGGAAGACATATTGGAGGTCTTTATGGATGACTTTAGTGTGGTTGGTGACTCCTTTGAAGAATGCCTGGTAAACTTGGATAGAGTCTTGGATCGATGTGAAGAACCTAACCTCATTCTCAATTGGGAAAAATGCCATTTTATGGTTAAAGAAGGTATAGTGTTGGGTCACAAGATTTCTAAGCATGGAATTGAGGTTGGCAAGGCTAAGATCGAGGTGATTTCAAGGCTCCCTCCCCGCACTTCTATCAAAGGGGTGAGGAGTTTTATTGGGCATGTCGGGTTCTACTGACGGTTTATCAAAGATTTCTCGAAGGTTGTGAATCCCCTTTGCAAGTTGCTAGAGAAAGATGCCAAGTTTGTTTTTGATGAAAAATGCATGGAGGTCTTTGAGCTTTTAAAGCACAAGTTGAACACAACTAAAGCCCTTTGAACTAATGTGTGATGCAAGTGACGTTGCGGTGGGGGTGATGTTAGGTCAACGGGTTAACAAAATTTTCCATCCCGTGTATTATGCAAGTAAGACTATAAATGAAGCTCAACGAAATTACACGGTGACGGAGAATGAGTTATTGGCCATTGTATTTTCCATGAAGAAATTTCGGCCTTATCTTATGAGGGCCAAGGTGATTGTGCACACGACCATGCTGCCCTTAGGTATTTGATGACCAAGAAGGATTCCAAGGCAAGATTGATGAGATGGGTGTTACTTCTTCAAGAATTTGACTTAGAAATAGTGGACCGAAAGGGAAGTGAGAATCAAGTTACGGAACATTTGTCCCGGTTGGAAGAAGAAGGGAGGCCATGTGACAGCCTTGAAATAAATGATACATTCCCCGACGAGCAACTTCGTTCCGTGTTAATGTGTGACATGCCATGGTTTGCGGACATCGCCAACTTCATTGTGACCGGAATTGTCCCGTGTGAGCTCTCTTCCAACCAAAGGAAGAAACTCAAGCGGGATCATTTGGAATTTTATTGGGATGATCCGTACTTGTTTAAAATTTGCACGGATGATGTGATTAGAAGATGTGTCCTGGAAGGTGAACAATTGAGCATCTTGGAGGCTTGTCACTCCTCCCCCTATGGTGGCCATCATGGAGGGGTGAGGACGACTTCAAAGGTCTTGAGTTGCGGTTTCTATTGGCTAACTCTTTTTAAGGATGTAGTGACTTGGTAAAGAGATATGATGCATGCCATATAGCCGGCAGAATTTCAAAAAGGGATGAGATGCCCTCAATACTATTCTCGAGGTGGATATTTTTTATGTTTGGGGCATCGATTTCATGGGTCCTTTCGTGAGCTCTTGTGGGAACACTTATATTCTCGTGGCGGTGGACTATGTCTCAAAGTGGATTGAAGCCGTGGCTTTACCCAACAATGAAGCCCGGAGTGTTTTGGAATTTTTGAAAAAGAGTATCTTCACAGGGTTTGGCACTACTCGTGCTATCATTAGTGATGGGGGGTGTCACTTTTGCAACAAGGCTTTTGATTCATTGCTTGCCAAGTATGGCGTAAATCACAAAGTGACTACCCCTTATCATCCTCAAGCTAGTGGTCAAGTGGAAGTCTCCAACCGAGAAATAAAGAGTATCTTGTCCAAGACGGTTAATGCTGATAGGACCGATTGGTCGAAAAAGTTGCATAATGCTCATGGGCATACTGGACGGTTTACAAGACCCCAATTGGTATGTCTCTGTACCAGTTGGTGTTTGGGAATGCTTGCCATATTACAGTGGAATTGGAGTACAAAGCTATGTGGGCCTTGAGAATGTTGAAATTGGAATGTGATCTTGCGGCAAATCTCCATGTTGAGCAACTTCACGAGCTTGATGAGTTTAGATTTCATGCCTACTCCAGCTCGTCCTTGTATAAGGACAAGATGAAGTATCTTCACGACAAATATGCTCGGGGAATGAAATTCAAAGTTGTTGATATGTTTATTCTTTTCAACTCCCGGTTACGTCTGTTTCTGGGAAAGCTCAAATCAAAGTGGAGTGGGCCATTTGAAGTTGTGTTCGTGACCCCATTTGGTGCTCTTGATCTAAGGAACAAGAATGGTGAAATATTCAGAGTCAATGGCCATCGAGTGAAGCATCATCTTGGGAAGATTGATGATAGCCATGTGGTGGCTATGGTTCATTTCAAATGATGTGCTGGTAACTCGTGTCGTGCTGCGACGTTAAATCCGGCGCTTCTTGGGAGGCAACCCATGTCTTTTTCTTTCTCTTTCATTTTCTTTGTATTTTAGGCTTTTTGAGCTAATTGGTTGTGAGATGTTGCAGGGATTGTGTTGATGCAGTGCCAAACAAGTTGGAAAAAAATTTGCCCAGACTCTGAAGTTTGCCAGTACAACCGCGGTACATATTGTGCGGTCCGCACCGGCATGAGCAAAAATGAGGTGTTCTCTGAAGTTTTCTACTGCGGCCGCATTTTATTTAGTGCGGTCCGTGGTGGGCCTCCGCGGCCGCGGTCTGCTTTTGTGCGATCCTCTGAGGCTGGCTACTGAAACTTCACTTGAACAAATCCAACGCAGTCCGCGGTCGCTTTTGTGCGGCCGCACTGCTAGGTTAGTATGGGTCCCACAGTTTGTCTATAAATAGACCCCAAGGGTCACCTTTTACCCTTTTCGACCTCTAAACTCTCAGATACTAAAATTACAGTTCATTCTTTTCTGAGTCCGTGATTCTTGCTTAAGATTGTTTAAATTGCACTTTATCTTTACATCCGGTAATGTTCCATTCATCTCTTGTTCATTTAGTGATTAATTTTTGTTTTATTTTCTTACATTTAGCCCATAACTTCTATTTCTTCCCATTTTTCATTATTTTTTTTAGTTTAGATTAGTTTTCATGTTAGTTCTGGGCTGCTTAATGTGCATATTGAGTGGGCAAATTAGTAGCGACAAAGTAGGTGTAAAAATTTGAATAGAAATGGCAAAAATGTAACCCTAACTTAGTGCCCATAAACCCTAGTCTCTGTGGCCTGCGGTCGCCTTAGCGCAGTCCGTAGTGCCCTGACGCGGTCCCCATTGCTTTTCTATGCGGGCCGCGATGTTCATTGACTGCAAGTTGACTTGTTCCAACACGGCCGCATTGCACTTTTGCGCGGTACGCGCTGGCCCACTGTGGCCGCGACCCCATTTTGTGCGGACCGTGGTGGGGAGATTTAGAGAGCTGATATTTTGGGCCTTTGCCCAGTGCGGACCACGGTCATCTTTGCGCGGTCCGCGGTCCCTCCAACGCGGCCACACTCCTGTTTGTACGGGCCGCGGTGCAATGTTCTGCAACTATGTACTGCACTTATGTCTGCAATCTATTTCATTAACCTGTTTCACTGTCTGTGCTTAAACTAACAATGTTAGATGAGTGTGTTTGCAGATAATGGTTAAACAACGAGGTAGCAAGGGATCACAATAACAACAACCCGGGAGAGGTGGTTCCTCGTGAGGGGGTAAAGGCAAACGAGTAGCAAAACTCACTCCCTAGGCTCGGGAGAACATAAAAAAGACCTGAAAGCTGATAAGAGATGCAGATAAAACTGCTTCCCATTCCTCGGGGAGTGAGTGTGTGCAATCCAAGGACATCTCCTCCGACTCAGCCTTAACTCACATAAATAACACCTTCCACCTAACTGATACCCCTCCAGCATTACCCACTATCAAGAGGCCGATAAATGTAGTTTCTTATTCCTCTGACGAGTCATCATCCAGTAGTGGGAACGACTCCACCTCCCCCAAAACTTCATTATCTGGGGAGAGTGCAAGCGGAGATAAGGGTGGTGAGCCTCAGGTTGGGGGAATTTCACGAACTATGAAAGCCAAGGTGTGGGAAGACAGGTTTGTGAGCCAAGTTACCTATCATAAGTTTAGGGAGTGGTGGCCAGTAAGGAATTTGATACCGGAGAGGAGCTTTATTGACAATGATCTCTTACCCCACAACCCTAATATGAAGAGGGAGTTTACAACTAGAGTGGGCTGGGAGTTTTTCATGGAGAAGTGCATTGATGCAAATGAGCACATGGTTAGGGAATCCTAGTGTAATGTGGCCCACATCGTCAAGGATACTAAGATGAACAAGGTTAGAAACAAAACGGTGTTGTTTGGCGGGAACACTCTGAATGAGTATTTGGGGTTCAGAGATGAAGATGAGTTCCTCTATCTGGCCAAGTTAGGGATGGGTGAGGAAGTCCGTCCTTGGCTGGCCCGGAACTTGGCAATCCCAGGTATTGCTCTAGAGTGGTTGCAAGCAGGGGCTAAAATATTCTAGAAGACCTTCAACTTTGAGGCTAAGGGGTGGTTAACTTTTGTGTGCAGTCGACTTGACCCCACTACCCATGATCAGACTATTCCACTTCCCCCGGCTGTTCTTGTGGCATCTATCATGGATGGATACCCTATCAACGTGGGCAATGTTATGTCCCACATCATTTCTGCAGTAGGGCTTGAGCACGACCGGAATTATCCTTTTCCCAACACCCTTACTATGTATTTTCGGGACCTGGAGGTGGAGAAGAAGAGATATGATGTCAAAACCAAACCTGTGGCTCCTTACTCTTGGTACAGTATATAGGGCCCAGACAACCCTCAACACAAGTGCTACCAGCCACCTGCCTCTGCCCCAACTGCCCAGTCTGAGGAGCCAGTTGCGGTAGATCCTTCTACCGAGCCTTCCAGCATTCCTGCTGACACTACAGTTGAGGACTTGCCTCCAGGACCTTCCTCTACTACTGGTCCCAGTACTTTAGCTGGCCGAGGGGTTCCATCTTCCAGGGCTCATCCTTTCACTGCCTATCAGTTGAGCTAGACATTGGCGAGTTTGAACAACTGGAGGTCAGCTGCGACATCCAAGTTGTCTACATTGTCTTCTACCATTGAGACCTAGTTAGCACCTCAGCCAACTCAGATTCCTCAGTCCATTGAGGACACTTTGAAAAAGCTCCTGCAGAACCAGGAAAAGACTATTAACAAACAGACTGCCTTGTCTACAGCGGTAGATTCACATGGCAAGGCTCTGAAGGAGCATGCCAAGGAGCACAAGAAGATGAGGAGATCACGGGCTTCCAAGGAGTCTGTGAAACAGCTCAAGACAGATGTGGACAAGCTATTGACAAACCAGATTCCTCTAGACTTGCTATTCAGGGACCTAGCCCCAGCAGCAACACTAGTAGCAGGAGCAGGCACCCAGGCTGCCAACGAAGAAGAGGAAGCTCCCCAGTACAGCTGATGCGGTTATTGAGGTGGCAGTCCCACAGGAGGTTTCACCCAGTTTGCCAAATGATGCACCTGACATCCAGCCGGTCCAGGAACATGCCCTAGTCCTAGCAGCTGAGCAGTAGGAGGTCGGGAACCAGTCTGAGGTTCCCGCACATATAGAGGACTTGGGACGTACCAGGCCTAGGGAGCTCATATATCCTTTCTTTCTGATTTTTTATGCTTATTTGATAGTTGGCATTGGGGACAATGCCAACTTTTATTCGTGGGGGTGCGCCCTACTTTTTTTGTTATCCGGATGATTGTATATATTAGTTGACTTAGTTTAAGTTTTGGGTTAATTTTCTATTTGGTATGTATACAAATTTACATTTAGTACTTTTATCATACTTTTTATCTTCTATTTTATCTGTATATAAAGTTATATTTTTGTATATATTTACACCCCCCCCCCCCGGTTGTATATTCTAATCCCCTATTGTATGTATTCATTCTATTTTCTATTTTCGTACAAATGTTTCATTTTTTTTTCATTTTTAGCTTAGTAGATACGCTCGCAACCTTTTTGTCTTATTTTTGGCGCTTTTAATTAGCCCTTGGTTTTCTTAATGCCATGGTTCTTTCCAAGGGTGGAGTATTGTGTGAACCGTGTGGCTCTTCTCGATGATGGATGACGTGATAACCTTCTTAAGGGTTTGAGTCCGTTTTTTATTTTTCTTTTGGTTTTAGTAGGTTTTATTTAAGGGTACTTCAAGCGTAGCTTCACTTGGGACTAACACATTTGCCTTTGATCCCATGGTCAAAGACAAGTGGTTGTGTTTAGGATGGTGAAAGTAGTAACCTTGAGACTCTTGTTTTGACCAAACAAACATTATGTGGTCTTTCGGGACTATTGTGTGCTCAATCGTCTCTAAGGTTGTTATGGGCCCTCGACTCTATGTCTTTAGCAATCCTTGAGTGCGTGTGGTGAGAAATTGAATTATGAGTCCAAGTCCCGAGCCAATGGTCTAGAACTTACCCTGAATGTTTGTTGAGGCAAAATTTTGAGTGAAATTCGACTCGAGAAGTGATTATAGGCTCTCCTTGATCCAAATGATAAGTTGAACAATTCCATCGCCTACCAATGAGATAATCCCTAGCTAACCCTTTTGAGCTTTAAAACTTCTTCTTTTATGAACCAATGCTACAAGCCTATACCCATTCTAAATTCGACCCTCTCTTGACACCCACATCTTCCCTTGAGTAATGGCAAAGTCTAAGTTTGGTGGGAGAGACAAGAAAGAAAACAAAAAAGGGTAAAAGGTACAAAAGCAAAAGAAAAGAAAGGCAATGAAAAAGAAAGAAAAAAAAAGACAAAAAGAAAGCCCAATTTGAAAAAGAATAAAAAGGGTTTCAAAGAAAAATAAAAGTGAAAAGGGTGTGGAAAAAGTAGAAAAACGAGAAATGTTTTGAATAACATAAGAAAGAGTGACAATGTGTCTCTCTAACCCCTTGGAAGAGGTGAAATTACTCAAAGAGTCAAGTGAATTGTTCCAAATAAATCAAAAGAAGTGCTTAAGGGAAGGTTGAACCCACTTGAACAAAAACATATCCTACCCTTACCCAAAAGCCTTCACATTAACTCCACAAAAGCCCTATATGATCTTGAGTTGGATGACGCTCGCATTAGTAGATACTTACATGAGGGTCAAGCACATGGTACCTAGAGCCGGACTTGTATCCTTTCCTTGAGAGAGACGAGTGAACTTCCATTAACCTCGATTTGTGTGCTTATACTCTAAAAGGTGAGTTTTGCTTAGGGAGAGTTGAGGGTGTATGAGTTTGGGACCCACAACGACCAAAGTAATTGAGAGAGTTCTTTGATGTAATGAGTCAATTCTTGATGCTCTTGTGTCCCACTTTATCCATAGTTTTCAAGGTTTAAAGGTGGTTAATGATCCATTTGTATTGAGGGCAATTGTGAGTCCCAATTGATGCTTGTTGAGGTTACTTTAGGATAGCTGGAATTACTTGGATTGTCCTTAAGGGGTGGGTTTTATTTTGTTTGCTTGAGGACAAGCAAAGGTTTAAGTTTGGGGGAGTTGATAAGTCGGGATTTTAACATGTTTTATGCCCTTACTTGCCTATGCTTTGGTTATAAATTGCTACAAATTAGTCCCAAAATGCTCACAAGTTGTGCTTGATTGCAGGTTTGATTGACAAAGTGACAAAATATCAAAGATCGGCTCCAAAGGAGTGAATCCTCCTCAAGTATCAAAGATTAAGTGAATTGAGGAAAAGAGGGCCTAGTGCGGACCACGCAAAAGTGAATGTGGCCGCACTAGGAGGTTCAGAGAGTTGATATATTTTGGCTGGAGGCTACGCGGTCAGGGTACAATTCTTGCGGTCCGCAATCAGGCTCCACGGCCGCACTACTCTTTTATGCGGTCCGCGGAGCAGAGATATAGAGAGTTGACAAATTGCTAATTCCAAGCAATGTGGTCCGCGGTCGTACTTACCGCGCCAACTTCCTCTGCAGCTGCGCTGCATTTCCAGGCGGTCTGCGGTCCCCAACTTCAGAGAAGCAGAAATGTAAGTCCAAGAGCCAGTGCGGCCGCTGTCTATTTTGTGCGGTCCACACTGACCCCACAGGGGTATTTTGTCCAATTTTTCTAGCCTAGTACAAATAGAAGATTTTACCATTTTTAGGTCAGTTTTTGTATCCAGTAACAGCTGCGCTCGTGAGACTCGATTTTGTAGCCATTTTTGGCGCTTTAGCTTTAATTTTACGATAGATTCTTGTGATTTCTTTTTAGTAATTAATTAATATGCTTAGTTCTTTATCTATTTCTTCATTTTCTCTTTCAAGCATGAATAGCTAAACCCATTAGCTAGGGTTGTGGCTCAACCAGAGTGTGGGTAATTGATGGGTGTTGCCATCTAGGGTTAGATTGATTATGGGTGTTTGTTATTTGGGTTGATTTTATGTTTTTATTTAAGAATTGATCGTTGCAAACACTGATTCAAGCTTTGTGGGTTTGACTCTTCTTGAGAAAGAGAGTTTATGACCCCATAATTGACCCAACAAGGAATTGGGATGGACTCATGAGAAATGATAGTTCCAATTAACGGGTTAAATCTCGAGAGAGTAATCACCCTACTTGAACCCTAGTTGCTTGATCTAATTGGCCTACCTAATTGGTCTCTCGAGAGTCAATTAGGCAAAATCACTCTCTCTACCAAGAGGTGGGAGACTGGGTACAATTGTGCAATGGTTATAGCATAAGCCTCAAATATGTCAATCTATCCTTAGTAACATCTACCCGTTAATTAGCCACCTAGGTGATGTCACGACCCTAGTGCCCTTCTTCAAATTAGATACAACTTAGCAATTTTCTCGTAGCATAATTTAGTGTTAATCATTATTTTTATAATAGTAGTTATAAAATCAAAAACCAAGAATGTTTGAAGTGACATTAGGAGTACAAACACATCTCTAGACTAGACAGAAAATCCAACTCCACTACTAGCTCCCTAAGGAAATCGATCCCAACCTCTATTCGGGTAAAAGCTATTGCGACCCGCTCTTCCTACCTTGGTGTAGCGTCGAGTTGGCAGCGATCAACTATCCCTAGTGGCGACTCTGAATTGAATGAATAATCCCGTTTCGAATAATTTCACTTAAAGTGGAAAAAGTCTATATGTATACCTTTGGGTGTGTAAAAAGGAGGGTGTGACAGCTCTGGCGACTCTGCTGGGGATCCAAACCGAGAACTTTGGTTTGGGGTTTAAAAATTCGAGCTTAGAATAACTGTTATAGTTGGCTTGTTTTTATCTGAATTTTACATGTTGAGTCTAATATGCTAAATGTCGCTTTTACCGTTTTGATATTGCTTGGACTGTATATAAATTGCTATGAAACCCTCCTCTCTTTGAGTCTTCTAAATTGTTACGACCCGAATTTTCCACCCTTGGAGTCGTGATGGGGCCTACTAGTAAAAGCTAGGCAAGCTAACCAATTGAATTGTTCACCTGGTTTCCATTTTTAATTCAGTAACAATTTAGAACTAACAATTAATAAACAACATAATTTAATAGGCGAAAGACTAAATTTCAAGTTTTAATAGTGCTACCAATATCAATCCATAACAATCTACCCAAGACTGGTGTCACCACTTCACATACTGTCTAAGAGTACTACAAATAAAGGTCTGAAAGAAATAACACAACTCTATCTCTGGAGATACATGAAAGAAACAAGAATAATAGATAGAAAGAGACGCCAAGGCCTGCGGATGCCTGCAGGACTACCTCGGGTCGCTTGATAAAGACGAAACAGCTATCTCGCTGCGGTCCATAATCTACAGTACTGAGATCTGCACAAAAGAGTGCAGAGTGTAGTATCAGCACAACTGACCCCATGTGCTGGTAAGTGCCTAGCCTAACCTCGGCGAAGTAGTGACGAGCCTAGGACCAGACTACCAAATAAACATGTGCAGTTAAATCATATATAGCAAAACAATACAAACAAAAATGTACAGCATGAGAGTGGGAAATATGCTGCGAGGACATCGAACAATAACAGAAGAAAAACGAATAAATATAAGGATCACCACGGTTCAATTAAAGATAGGATGGGGGATCATGTTGCAGGGTACAACAAGTATCAACAGAAAACCAACAATTAAATGTAGAGAAACCATAACTCAATTATCAATAAAAATCAGGAAATCAAAGACAAGTGCACGGCATCATCCTTCGTGCTTTAACACTCTCTCACCAAAATAATGTACGACATCACCCTTCGTGCCTTACACTCTTTCTCACCCAAGCAGCAATCACAAGCAATTTGGGGCAAGGGAATCAATAACATCACAATAAAATCAAGTAATAAGAGGAAATCAGTAAGTAAGCGTAAAGAACACCATAACTCAATTATAAGTAAAATCAGGAAAATCAAGGACAAGTGCACGACATCACCCTTCGTGCTTTTACTCTTGTCCTCACCATGAAAATCAGTATAATTGGCACGGAATCACCTTTATGATTTTACCTCACATATCACTCATATAAAGGCACAAAATGGTACATCGTACATCACAGCATCACCCTTCGTGCTTTTACACTCTTTCTCACAAAATAATACACGACATCACCCTTCGTGATTTAACACTATTCCTCACCCAAACAATAAATACAAACAATAAGGGCAAGCAACTAAATAGAATTACCATAAAATCCCGGCAAGGGAACAACATCAATATCAACAACATTCCGGCAAGGGTACAATATTAAAAGCGACAACTTCCCGACAATTGAATAATATTTAAAAGCAACAACGTCCTGACTAGGGAACAATGTAATAATACTCTTCTCTTTTTTCACATTTATTTCACAACTCGAATTACAATTTGAGCCAATACTTTATAAGGTTCAATTGCCAATTACACTTTCACAAATCACTTTACAACTTGAGCTAACGCTCTTAAATACCAATACTCTTTCCACAAACTTTGCTCAACAATAGCAATCATCACATTAAATATGAGCAATACGAATGGAGTTACATTAATCATAACATAAGACTCACAGGCATGCTTGACACCAACGTATAGATGTCGTACTCAACAAATAGCATATACCAAATAGGACACAACTCATAATCCCTCAAGCTAAGGTTAGACTAAATTCAAGATTCTAATAAACCTTTGCCTTGAAAATTCGTGTCTGAAGGCTTCAAATCTTGTCATAAATAATTTAATATACTCAATACAAATAGTAGAAATTAATTCCGTATGAATTTACTAATTTTTTGGATTAAAAATCCGAAATTTAACTCAAAAATTGCCCGTGGGGCCCACTTCATGGAATCATACAAAACCCACAAAATGTGATAACCCATTCCGTTACGAGTTTAACCATAAAAAAATTATCGAATTCCAACATTGGATTGGCTTTCAAATCTTAAATTTTTGTTTTTGGATGATTTGGTAAAAATCTGATTTTTCTTCCATAAATTCATGGATTCATGATGTAAATGAGTATGAAATCATGATCTATAAAGGATTTATTATGAATAACACTTACCTCATTCAAATTTTTGAAAACACCTCTGAAAATCGCCTAAACTGAGCTCCCCCAATTCTATTTTTGTCAAAAATGTCCAAAAACCCCCGTTTAGCATCTTACGATTCGGGCGCCACAGGTGGCGCCCGGCGCTGCCTGTGGCGCTGGTTCTAGTAGCCAAAAATAATCCCGGCGCCATGGATGGCGCCTCGCGCTACCCCGGGCACTGGCGATGGGAAATTATTTTTTCCCGACATAAAAATGGGCATAACTCTCTCATACGATGTCCGAATTGGACGATTCTTTTTGTTGTGGCTCTGAAATTTTGATACGGATATAATTCTTCAGTACAAAATGAATTTGGATCTCAATTACTTAGTATGATACCACTTATTCTTGAAGAAACGACATCGAAACATTCTTGAAATGCCCTAGTTAAACTGCATCAACCATCCAAAATCCACTTGAGGCCCTCAGGACTTCAACCAAATATATCAACAAGTCTTAAAATATCATATGGACTTACCTAGGGTTCCAAATCATTCCAAAAAATGTTGAAACGTCAATTCACACCTTGATTAGGACTTATGAGTTTTAAACTTCAATTTACAAAACTTGTGCTGAAACATATCAAATGGATCTAGAATGACTTCAAATTTGGCACACAAGTCATAAATGACATAATAGAGCTATTTCAAATTTTAATCCATTTTTTTTCACATAAAAATGTTTTGAAAAATTATACGGACTGCACATGCAAATCGAGGTGAGGTAAAAAAGGAGATTTCTAGGCCTCGGAACACTGGATTTGTTTCTGAAACAAGTGATGACTTTTTGGGTCATCACATAAATTATCTGGGAAGTGTGCACTTCGTGTTACTTCTTTTCTCTACGAGTCATATCCCAATGTTAAAACGAGGTTCAAACAAGTTACAAAGCCGGTGAAGCTTCTGTATTCCCGGTACGCTGCCC
>MU698719.1:260366-281525 GCA_026770625.1 Nicotiana glauca | reverse complement strand
CCCCCCCCCCCCCGGCTCGAGCTGTCCGCTCGGGTAAGCCAGGTCTAATAATACACTTAAGTTTTAAACCTAGTATAACAAAACCTCATGCCGGATCTATAGTAGGTACGTTTGTTTGCATCGCGTGCATCTTACTTTAGGGACTCAACACAGGGGTTGGGTCCGTCTAGGACAAGTGTACCCAAATGAAAAAGACCATCCTGATGTATCTTATGTGTTACTTGCGCATCTGTTTGTTTCGGCTTACATGTTGACCGTCTTCTAGAATAGAGGAAGAAAATCAAAAAAAAAAGGAAGAACAATAAAAAAAATAAAAAAGGGTGAGAGGTAGGTATTTAGAAAATGCTGACACTCTACCGAAATTCTGAAAAAAAAAGTCATTTCAAAATGAGCCAAAATTTTCAAGTACCATGTTTCCCGTGTTTCCTCAAAGCTGACTGAACTATGTGGGTCTAATTCTCACCGGATATGAGATACGTAGGCAAATCTCATCGGTACTGACCCCAATTTTCAAAAAATCCAAAAATATTTTTCTTTAGTTCCTTTTTTAAAAATCTTTCCTTAGAAAATTTAAAAAAAATAGTTTTTAAAAGAATAATGGTTTCCTTCTTTCTAATGTCTTTCATAAAAAAAAAATCAATAAAAATTAAAATTCAAAAATACAGGTTTCCTTCATTTTGAAGTATTTTTTCAAAAATAAAGTCCAAAAAAAAAACTCCTTAGATGTATTTCTTTCATAAATGTCAATAATAATTAAAAAAATTTAAAAAAAATTGAAGTCCAAAAAAATATTTTTGCTTTTCTTTAGAAGTACTTTTGTAAATAAAGAGGCAACATCCAAAATCTAAAAAAAAAAAGTATTTTCTTTCTTCTTTAGAAAAAGAGAAAACAAATAAAAATTAAAAAAAATATTTTTTTTTACTTTTGAAATTTCCAAAGTTCTAATCAAAAGAAAAGGGATTTTTAGAATTCTTTCTTTTAAAAATAAATTCAAAATCAAAATCAAAAAATTTCCTTTTTTCTTTTAAAGCATTTTTTTTAGAAAATTCCAAAAGAAAAAAATCAAAAAAATCAAAAATATTTTTCTTTTGCCTTAAAGCTTTCATGGATTGAGTTTTATAAAAAGAAAAAAAAAGAGTTAGTTTACTCAATTCTCGATCTTCCGAACTACGCGAGGTCTGATTCATGCGGGGTCAATATACTTAGGCAATCCTCATTGGATTCGATCATAGTCATAAATAAACTGAGAGAAAAATAATTTGAAAGAAAAATAAAGTGAAAAAATAAAAATAAACGTGAAAAAAAAGAGAGTGGCAAAAACAAAAAAAAAACAAAAAAAAAGAAAAAGAAAAAAGAGAAGGCAAAAAGAGAGAGGCAAGAATAAAAGAAAAGAGGTACATACTGAAAGGGTTAGTTAAGGCCAGGATGAAACACGCAACCATTCAAACGTACGGTAGAAGCATTTAACTGTTAGGTGTATTGCATCCCAACGTGCGATTTCTTATATGTTAAATGTCTCAAAACTAACAAGGTTGTTGGTGTGAGCAAATTAGCCAGGTTCTGTTCGGGTGGTTGGTTTTGTTGGCATGCGGTGATGAACGCGCAACCTTGCACGCGGCCACAACATTATACACAAAATCGAGCTCTGCCTCCCAGAAATGCCCATCTTACCAAGCTCCACACAATCCCAAATAAAATGTTCCTCAGTACAATCACCCAAGAGAGCCTTTTAAAAGGAATCAGTTCACCCCTATTGGTGAATCATACTCGGGTTTGTTCCAAAAGCTAGTCATGCGAGATTTCCTGCAACCAGTGGCCCCAAACCAGCCAAATCCCGAGTCCCATTGCACCGAGCTGATGCTAGATATGAATACCACTCTGGAACGGTGGGGCATAATATAGAGGACTGTTGGACTCTCAAAAGGGTAGTTGAAGATTTGATTGAAGCTGGAAAAATCATTTTTCTGGACGAAGAGGCTCATAACATGATGAAAAATCCTTTGCCTACCCACACCAATGGGCCAGTAGTCGGAATGACTTGTGAAGATAGGAAATTTGATTTGGCATTGAAGGCCATTGCAGCCATTGCCGATACAGAAGAAAAGTCCAAACAACTTGCCAAGCGTGAAAGTTCCCTATCAGACGGGAGTCTCGGTAGCCAGTCTTGCCATCCTTTCTACAGTCGGATTATCTCAGGATGTGATCCGGATATTTTACTCTATTGTCTTACTTTCTTATGTAAACCCTTCTCTCTTCAAAAATTAAAAAAAATCAAATGAAATTACTATTTCATTGTCCAGGAATGTTTCTTTTCTTAATCTTGTTGTTTTTCTTACTCTCTTTTCAGTTTTGTTAAATGCAGATTTCATTAACATGACATGCTTGCAGACTTCATGCCCAGATCCTAAGACGCTGTCAAACTTCGAGATAATGATTCAAGAGCCAGAATGCAAAGAAAAATCAAATAAAATTAATATTTCATTGTCCAGGAATATCTTTTTTTTTAATCTTGTTGTTTTTCTTACTCTCTTTTCAGTTTTGTCAAATGCAGATTTCATTAACATGACATGCTTGCAGACTTCATGCCCAGATCCTAAGACGCTGTCAAACTTCGAAATAATGATTCAAGAGCCAGGATGCAAAGAAGATAATTTTAAGGAAATAAAACAAAGAATTGGAACAGCTGAAGAAAAATTGGTTCCAGATTGAAAAGGTCCATACATTGCAACAAGAGTACTGCCCAAAAGAGTGCGTTGTACTTGGGGCACATCGAAAAAAATGTCCCTAAAATAACTATCAGTGCAAATGCAACCCAAAGGTACTCTGATTGATCCTCCATATAGTATTAATATTCTCTGGTTGGGATGATGAAGGCTTTCATTCTCGCTACCCAAACACTATCAACCATTTGCAAACTCTTTGAAATGGTTACTCTTCTTTGATTATCCTCTTTGGAACTTGAAAGTGTTATTGAAAAAAAAGAAAAAAATTGAAAAAGATATGAAATGAAAAAAGAAGAAAAAGAAAAATATAAAAAAAGGAAGAAAAGGCAAAGAAAATGAAAAAAAAAAGAAGAGAAAAGATGAAAAAAATAGAAGAAAAAGGAAATGAAATGAAAAATGAAGGAGAAAGAAACAGAAAAACAAAAGAAAAACAAAATAAAATGTTTTCCTTGAACTACATTCGACTTGATTCCGAAAGGATACATAGGCAGCATCTCTCTAGGGTTCGGTCACACCAAAATAAAAATCCAAAATCCCCCCAAAAAAAAAAGAAACTGGGGAAGATGTTATAATAGGTTTAGCAATGATCCCGCCCAAAAGGTTCCAAAGTTGTAATTCAATCCAATTTTTTTTACCCCAAACCTTGTTCAAGTCCTTCTGATCAATCGACAATGAGGTCCAAAATGAGAGGATAGAGTTATTTGGATCTGATACAACAAAATGAGAGAAATGAAATAGCTCAGCTCAGCTCAAAGAGCATTATAAGGCGAGAAGAGAAATGAGAGAGCTAAACTCATGAAAACCCGCAAAGGGAACCCCTGATCGAAAAGAGAATCCTCACAGCCATCGGCACCGATAGAGTCCTATCAAGGTTTCTTAATTTTGAGGAAAAAGTTATGATGAATTTCTGAGAGTCGGACGGTTTACACAGATCAGGCATCCAGCCCAAAAGGCATGTCATGTTCATTGAAGTCCGCATGTACTCCAAATAAGTCCTTCTTTCTTTTCCCCAAAAGGGATACTTCTTGTTTTAAACTCATTCTCCATTCCATTGATTGTTTTCTTTGAATCCCTTTCGGTCTAATTCTGTTCCGAAACTAAGACAAAGAAAGGATGGTAAGACTGATTTACAGGGTTCTCATTTGACATGAGCCAACGTGCAAAAAAGCACCCAGCCCCAGCATATGCATCAAGTCGACCTCGACTGGCCATGACGGTCGATGCTCTGGAATTGAACACTCTTGAAAGGAGAAAATCAAATCGAAGTGCCTATAAAGGCAAATAAAGTTGAAAAGGTTGAGTCCCACGTGGCTAACAACCTTGGCAAAATTTGAAGAAGCCAAGGTACCCCAAATGCTCTGAAATTGAAGTTGGAAGAAAGAAGCCAGAAAAGAAAGGCATACAAATGCGAAATAAAGTTGGACGAGGTTAAGTCCCATGCAACTAGCCGTTGTAGCAAAGTTTGAGGAGCCAAAATTTCCCTAATGTTCCAAAGAAAAGAAAAGAAAAGAAAAGAAAAGAAAAGAAATGAAAAGAAAAGGGGAAAAAAAGGAAGTCAGAAAGGAAAGGCCTACGAAGGAAAAATAAAGTCGAAAAGGTTGAGTTCCACCAACCAACCGTCATGGCAAAATCTGGAAAAAACAAGAGGTTCTTAGGGCCTGAAATGAAATTGGTCCCCAGGAAACAAGCAGTTGCAGCTGAGATCTTCATCAAAGAAGTTGGGCCAAGATCAAGAGATTGAAACAATCAACACCACAAAATCAACCACCGTTTCAAACTAACAATTGTTCTTTGTTTGAAAATTTGAAACAGGTGCAATCCAAAGCAACCGTGCAAGAAGCAGGTGCAACCAAAAAGGAAAAAGAAGTGCACAAGTGCTAGAAACAGCTTTACAGCAACAATCCATAAAAAGGGAAGTCCCTTCCAAGTTTTTCCCGCATTTACTCATCGTATGAAATATAAAAAAAAGGTAATTTATATGAAACAAAAACAAAAATATAAGAAGAAATTCAAAAAAAAATGGTCGCTTATGACCATAATCTCTATTTTTACGCTTTTCCAACATAGGGCCTCCGTTCCCTAGTCGCCTTTTTTCCAACGTAGGGCCCATTACCTAGTTGAGATTTTTTAGACATAGGACCTCCATTCCCTAGTCGCCTTTTTTGCCAACATATGGCCTCCATTCCCTAATCGCCTTTTTTGCCAACATATGGCCTCCATTCCCTAGTTGAGATTTTAGACATAGGCTTCCATTCCCTAGTTGAGATTTTTTTAGACATAGGGCCTCCATTCTCTTGTTGCTTTTTGCCAACATAAGACCTCCATTCCCTAGTTGAGATTTTTTTTAGACATAATGCCTCCATTCCCTAGTCGCCTTTTGCCAACATAGGGCTCCAATCCCTAGTTGAGATTTTAGACACAAGGCCTTCATTCCCTAGTCGCCTTTTGCCAACATAAGGCTCCAATCCCTAGTTGAGATTTTTAGACATAGGGCCTCTATTCCCTAGTAGCCTTTTGCCAACATAGGGCTCCAATCCCTAGTTGAGATTTTTAGACATAGGGTCTCCATTCCCTAGTCACCTTTTGCCAACATAGGGCTCCAATCCCTAGTTGAGATTTTTAGACAAAGGGCCTCCATTCCCTAGTCGCTTTTTGCCAACATAGGAATCCAATCCCTAGTTGAGATTTTAGATATAGGGCCTCCATTCCCTAGTCGCCTTTTGCCAACATAGGGCTCCAATCCCTAGTTGAGATTTTTAGACATAGAGCCTCCATTCCCCAGTCGCCTTTTGCCAACATAGGGATCCAATCCCTACTTGAGATTTTTAGACACAGGGCCTCCATTTCCCAGTCACCTTTTGCCAACATAGGGCTCCAATCCCTTGTTGAGATTCTAGACATAGGGCCTCCATTTCCTAGTTGCCGTTTGCCAACATAGGGCGCTAATCCCTACTTGAGATTTTTAGACATAGGGACTCCATTTGCTAGTCGCCTTTTGCAAACATAGGGCTCCAATCCGTATTTGAGATTTTTAGACATAGGGCCTTCATTCCCTTGTTGCCTTTTGCCAAAATAGCGCTTCTCCAATCCCTAGTTGAGATTTTAAGACATAGGGCCTCCATTCCCTAGTCGCCTTTTATCAACATAGGTCTCCAATCCCTAGTTGAAATTTTAGACATAGAGCCTTCATTCCCGAGTCGCCTTTTGACAACATAGGTCTCCAATCCCTTGTTGAGATTTTTAGACATAGGGCCTCCATTTCCTAGTCGCCTTTTGCCAACCTAGGGCTCCAATCCCTAGTTGAGATTTTAAACATAGGGCCTCCATTCCCTAGTCGCCTTTTCCTCATAAAGACACACAATCCTTACTTTATCGCTTTCAAAAAAAAGTTTAGATCTTAGTTACAAATAACTCATGAAATTTTCCTAGTAAAAACTGGGGCAGAAAAATTTTATCCGTTTGTTTGTTTTAGTGTCTGAGCAGGTTTGATCTCGAGGCACAGGGTTCGAGACGATCAAAAGAATGAGTCTCAATCCAAAATAAAGAAAAGAAGAAAAAGAGCAAAAAGAAATGAACTCAAAGTGCTGAAGTGGAAAAGGATGCAGACTGCTCAAGATATGATTGAAATCACAGACTTCGCATGTCCCACCTTGATCCAAAGCTGAAGAGTGAACTAGTGGTCACAGCTGACGAGCATCAAGATTCAGATTGGAGTTTGCAACAAGAACCAGCCAAGACGTAAGATCAAGCTTCAAAAGATTTATAGATAGGAATCTTGTAACTCGTGGCTGATAGGTTTAGCTAGTTTAGCTTTTTACTTTCCATTTTGGTGTAATAAGGAGTTCAACAAATAGTAGCAGCAGTAACAATAGTGAAATCACAGCTTCCAGGTAGTCCCAGCTACCTAAACTTCTAGAACTACACTGACCTGATTCCTTTATAGCCAAGGATATGTTGGCAACCTCTGAAACAAAGTTCGGTCAGGCTTTTTTAAAAAAATGCTTCTCACGGAGTTTCAAACGGGCAAAAATCCCTCATAATTGCTCATTTTATCTTTGTCCGAAAATCCTTCGTGTCTACGAGCAAAGAGGGGCAGCTGTGAGCACGTGCTTTTTGCCCCACATGAATTACTCCTAAAGAATTCCAAAAATTAGATTTTTTCTTTTAATTGTTTGATATTTTAGTAATTATTATAGAATTTTCTAATTATTTTTATTTTTCTGTGCATGTCTAATTTTATTTAAATCATGAAAAATATAAAAATATATTGCATTTGCATTTAGAATTTTATTGTGTATTTTAGGGTTTAATTAGTAAACTAGTTGTTTTTATAAAATATGAAAAAATCACAGAAAATAGTTCATGTTGCACTTTAACTCTTTAATTTTGAATTTCATAGCTTTTTCTTTAAATTTAGGACTTAATTAATTATTGTAAATATTTAGGTTGAGTATTTAATATAATTTAGTAGGTTAATTTAGTTTTTAATGGTTAATTTAAATTTTTATTTTAATTTGGAAAAGAAAAAGAAAATTAGAAATTGAAAGAGAAAAGAAAAGGAAATAAAAGAAAGTCTTGTTTTGGGCCTTCTTAATCAAATCTCCCCAATCCAATTAAATTCCCCCATAACCCAATTCCAATACTACACCAAATTTCCATTACCCATTACCCAACCTCCTATATATAAGAATACATTTAGGAAACCTAAAATACACACATCACATCCTAGACCTAACACCTAGTGCCGTTTAGAACCAAAATTAGGACCCTCCATGCTTCTTCTTCATTATTCACAACTGGAAGAGCATAAAAAGAAATCAAATTCCTTCCAAAGAGGAGACCCCAAAAATAAATGGCACTCGATTCGCTCTCAAAAGAGGCGACAAACTGACCCTTTCTCTTATACTCTAACCTAGCGACACACACACTGACCAAAAACTAAAAATGGCAGCAGCTCTATACTAGTGTTCCTGATAATTTCGTTATGTGAAGTACAATAATACATAGCCTTCTGGTTTATCATCCCTAACATCCAGCATCCAGCCAAAACTCTATTAAAAGCACCTTAAAACAGCCACAAAAAAGGACTTCTATAACTTCAGAAAATAGCCGCTAATAACCGGTGTTTCAAGGTCAGTTGAGGTCGTCCGAGCTCTATCCATTAGCTCTGTTCAGATTTCAGTTTATAATCTTAGGATATCAAAGTTGATTGAGCTGTTAGAAGTGCTGACTTAAGGGAATCTATTGCTTTTAGGTTCGTTGGATGTCAACTCCTATTTTGAGATCTCTGTTTGATCATGTTCTGTTAATTCTATGCGAATAGGTATGTGTACACACCCCTGTTACTCTATTTGAATTCCGTATGGAAAAGCCAATCTGTTCATATTTTATTTAGGTTCAAATGTATAGATATATCGTGTGTATATGTTGGTTTTGTTTTGAATTGTCCTCTCTTTTAGACCAAGAACCGTGTGTCCTCTAATCATGTTCAAATGTTTAGATCTAGTATGTATAATTGCTAAATTGGTTTTACGAATTCCTTCTCTATTAAGCTTTGAAATTCATAGTAAGTTAAAGTTAGATATTTAAATTGTTAGAAGCTAAGAGATGGTTTGTTGTTTATTCTTGATAATTAGTCAATGTTAGAGTTTTAATTAGTCCAGGTTAGCATTTCATTTGTAATACCATAGATCAATTGCTCAAGTGTTTTGAAGAATCTGCCTTGTTAGTTCTGTTTTACCAAATTTGGGTAAATAGCGTTGAATGGAAATGGTGGTTTTGTATTAATCAAGTAGGACCATTATGTGTTTATCAAATATCAGATGTTGGGTCAGGTTAATTGGATACCATTATGTAAGTCTCCTCTTAGTTCTCCTTTATAAATTATTTCCATCTTTGAAATTCTATAACAATCGCCAGAGAAAAATTGAAATTAGAATTGGGCTTTAGACGAAAGCAAGCCCAATGACGTGATGTGTCGCATTCCTTTCGACTCACATAATAAAACCCCAAAGCCCATGGCCCTCATAAAACTAATTAACTCTTATAGAAAATTTGAGGTGTGCCATTTTCCATTAAATAACCCATGGCCCTCATTTAATAAATAATAACTCTTTAAAAATTAAGGTGTCCCGTCAATTGAATTTTTTATGGACCTCGCAAACTTGAAAGTGCGTAGTTGCTTTAGGCGCACCATTTAAATTAATTTCCTTAAACTTGGATGTGCATTTCATGTGACCCAACTTCAATTCTCAACAACGTTAAATAAAATGTGTCGTGGATCGCGGGTGCATTTTATGTGACGTGGTTCAAAGCGTGTTTTAAATAACGTTGAATCTTCCTAAAAATAATTAAAAGCAGTTTAATAAGTTAAAAATATACCATAGGCTAAAACATATATTAAAATCAAATAATAGGCCAATTACAATGGTTTAAGTGACCGTGCCAGAACTACGGAACCCGGGAATGCCTAACACCTTCTCTCGGGTTAACCGAATTCCTTATTTAGAATTTCTGGATCGCAGACTTCAAAAAAGAAAGTCGAATTTCCTCGATTTGGGATTTTAAAATAAACCGGTGACTTGGGACACCAAATAAACTATCTCAAGTGGCGACTCTGAATTGAATAAATAATCTCGTTTCGAATAATGTCATTTAAAGTTGAAAAACTCCGTATATATACCTTCGGGTGTGTAAAAAGGAGGTGTGACAGTTGAATGGGGGCGACCAAATAGGGTGCCCCATGCAATTTTGACGTAATTTATGTATAAACTATGTATATGGCTAGTAAAAGTAAACGATGAATTGACCGGCTATTTATGTAAATCTCCCTTTATTAAAATAAAAAGTTTAGAGGTAATTTATTTTTAAATATAAAAATATATCATTCTTTTTGAAACTGGTTAATATGAGAAGTACTAACAGGATGGGTATTAGACCCTTACCTAGTTGGCGAGTTATCAATATTAGTATTAATATTACATGCAAGTATTTGTCTTCCAAAAGTAGTTCCTATTATATCTGATAATATTGCTTCATTGACAAATATCGGAGGAACATCCATAATTTTTCAAAAGCTTCCTTGTTAGCTCCTTCTTTAGCCAGCATGTCGATCACTCTATTTTGCTCTCTGTAGCTATATTTTAGAACTAAATTCCACAACTGTTTGATTATCATGGTTCAGGAGTAGTATATTTTAATTTAGCTTCCATACGAGGATAGCGTAAAATCTTTTTCAAATTTTCATGTCTTCTAAAAGAATAATTAAATATAATTATCTATAGAAAGTGAAATGAGCAATTACTTCTTCTGTTTTAATTGTTTAGCATAGTTTGACTCGATAAAATATCTAAAAAAATATATATATATATATATATTTAAAATTTATTATTTTTAATAAATAGTATTTTTGCGACTATAAGTCATTGAATTAGTAATTTAGAATATGTTAGAATTTTTTGTGTTTACAAAAGTTTTTCATCGAAGAAACATAAAAATTGTCGTTCTATTTGAAGCATACTGATAAGGAAATAATATAAAATAAAGTAAAACGAAAAGTAAAAAATAAATAAAAGATTATGTATATCGATTAATCTACTTGACAGTGACATTTGTTTTCAAATGTTAAGAGTAGATACTATATAGGTTCAAACCAATTATCGTCTACCTTTCTAGCTAGAATTTTAATCTAAGATAGTTGAATCTCTCGATCTTAACCATTATTAAACCATCTTTTTTGGGAGTCATTATAAATAATAATTTTTCTAAATGATTTATGAACTTTTTCATTCAATGTACTAATTTTGCGAACCTCGACAAGATTAATAAACTCTGTTACACCAATATTTTTCTTCATGTTGTTTCATTTAATCTTAATAGCGTCCAGGAAGATTTTAAAGTATGGGGTGATTCTTTGTCATGTCATTCCCATAATTCACATGAATTAACTTGAAATATCTGACCAAAAGAAAAAAAGAATAAGAAAAATAATCAGTAAATATTTTTTGGAAAAAAAGAGAGAGGTGTATACGGTGAAACCGAGCCCTTTGCATGCCTCGGTTCTCGATGAAGTAAATGGAGCAGGAATGTAAATGAGAGGAGTCGGAATGGAGGCAAGGAGCCCCCTAGTCGAGGTCCGTGCAAATGCCTGCCCTCGGAGGAATCAGAGTCGCGCCCCCAAGACCGATTCGAATTCCTGAACTTCGGAAAACGTTATCAGATAATTGAGCACTACCAGCAAAGGGTCGTGATATCCGCACTCAGCCGGGTGTCACGACGTGAATCTCGGCACGTATCGGCAAAGGATCGGTAATTAGTAAAACGGAAGATTTTTACCTTTTATGGAATTGTGCTTAGGGTAAAACTCCCCTACTATGTAAATGGGAGTCTGATTATTCATTAAGATCATTATAACAAGCATACCAAAGCAAATGTATTCTTATTTTATCTCCTATTCAAAGTTCTTACTGTTGTTCATCAGTTCTTCATTATTACGAGTCCGGGATCGAAGGCAAGCATTGTATCAAAGTTGTTACTAAGTTCGGGTTCATTCCCCACAACTGATTTGACAATTTATCACGTCCTTTCTCTATTTAATCTAACACATTTTATCATTTGTATTGAATTAATCCGCATATCCTTAAAATCACTTATAATTTTAATTGCTATCCATTTTTAGGACAAACAGTTTGGCGCTCACCGTGGGGCTAGGAATAATAGGGGCAATTTGATACAAATTTCAATAACACACTCTGCTTTACTCTTGTTCTTTGAGACCTTAATTTCAGGAAAACTTAAGGATGTCAAACCCTCAATCTGCTCATTTAAATGTTGATGCTGAATCTGGCCACCACGGCGAGAGCAACAATATAGTGCCCAGCAATGAGGTTTACCCTGCTGACCCCAACGGGGCCTCGATCGTGGACCCAATTGACGCCAACTCCTATGTGGCCATCAATGCTAACTTGCCCACCAATTCGAAAAACAACATTCACGGGGGAGCCATGTTGGTAGCAAGGGATACGCACGGCGGTGAGGGCAATGGGACCAACTTGCGTGTGATCAAAATGTTACATGCTCAACTGGAAGCGATAGCCCAGTTGCAGGACCAAAGTCGCGCCCCCAGCAAAGTTGAGCCTGAACCGCACCCAGGAAAATACTTGCAGAAATAAACCAGTCACCAAAAGGCTGAGTAAAGCTGAACCCGGGACCAACCCCGAGATAATAAAGACTCTCGAGGAATCGATAGACGGGTAGAATCAGGAGAAAAGAAAATCGGAGCTAATGACAAAAAAATGGATATCTATAACTCCAATGTAATGACTCGATCGCTCGTTTTGAGATCTAGCACACCGTTCAACAGTTTGAGGCCATGAGCAGCTTCAATTCAGGCATTGTGACTTGTACGTGTGGTCGGATTTAAATTTCGGGAAGTTCGGAGTTGACTTGGAGAGGAAATTCTCATTTCGGAAGCTTTAAGTTGAAAGAATTGAATAGGATTGGATTTACGACCTCAGAATCAGGATCTGAAGGTTCTAGTAGGTTCGTATGATGATTTCGGAGTTGGGCAATTGCCCGGATTGGGTTTTTGGTGACCCGGGTGTATTTTGGCGCATATTGTGGAAGTTAGCATTTTGGAAGAAGTTTCATAAGTTAGGGTTAAAGTGCATTTTAGTGTTATCGATGTCTATTTGGGATTTCGAGTCTAGGAGTAGCTCTGTATGGTGATACTGGAGTTGGGAGCGCGATCGGAAGTGAATTCGTCGGTCCGTGGGTCATTTTGGAGTCATTTGGCTAAAGATAGAAATTTAAAGGTTTTTGAGAAGTTTGACCGGAAGTGGACTTTTTGATATCGGGGTCGGAATCTGATTCAGAAAGTAGGAGTAGGTCTGTAATGTCAAATATGACTTTCGTGCAAAATTTGAAGTCAATGGGACGTGATTTGATAGGTTTAAACATCGAAAGTAGAAGTTTGAAATTTTAAAGTTCATAAAGCTTGGATTGGAGATTGATTTGTGGTTTTAGCGTTGTTTGATATGATTTGAGATCTCGAGCAAGTCCATAATATGTTTTGGGATTGGTTGGTATTGGGGGCCTCGGGTGGATTCCGGGTGGTTGACGAATTGAATTTGGAGTTTGAAGAAGAGTTGAAGTTGCTGGTTGCTGGTGTAACCGCACCTGCGAGACTAGGGCCGCAGGAGCGGCCCAATGGTTGCAGATGCGGAATTTGGTGGAAGAGAGCTGGGACTGCAGATGCGGTCATTTTGCCGCAAATACGGGAGTGCATCTGCGGAAGAGAGGGCCCAGAAGTGGACAAAAAAGGGAGCCTAAAGGAAATCGCAGAAGCGGTAGGATAGCTCGCACCTGCGGAACCGCATAAGCGATCAGCGGACCGCAGGTGTGAAAAGTGCTGGAGGCAGAAAGTGTTTTAAAAATCGGGATTTGGCCATTTTCTCTCATATTTTCTTCGCTTGGGCGATTCTCGGAGGGTTTCAAGAGGGAATTTTCATCATCAACAATAAGGTAAGCTATCTCCACCTATCTTGAGTTAAATACATTGATTATGTATGGATTTTAGCATGTAAATTGGTAGAAATTTGAGGTTTTGATAGAAAGACCTAGAAATTGATATTCTTGGAATTTGACCACGATTTTGGGTGTGGAATTGAGAGTAAATTATATATTTGAGTTCGTGGAGTTATGGGTAAGCTTAATCTTTGAAAATTTTCAGAATCCGGGCACATGAGCTCAAGGGCATTTTTGTCAACTTTTCGATTGGGGTTAGGAATTGGTATATATTGGATTGTAATGAGTAATTGAGCATATATTAATGGATTTGCATAATTGTTGTCTAGCTTTGGGGCGTTGTGCATCAATTCGAGTCTTCGGAAGGGCGTCGAATGCCGGTTATGGATCTTCGGAGCAAGGTGAGCCCCCTTTCTAACCCTGTAAGAGGGAATTGTCCCCATAGGTGAAATAATTGGTTATGTGCTCCTATTTGTGGGGGCTATGTACGTACGAGGTGACGAGAGTCCATGCGTAGCTACTAATATGTGTAAGTCTGGGTAGTCTAGGACCCAAAAACATGCTATACTTGGAATATCTGTGAACTTATTGTTAATTGGATTTCTTAAATCCTATCGAAATGGTAACTGAATTTCTAAGAGGATTAAACATCATTTTCTTAAATCATTAAAAGAGGATTGGCTTTTATTTGGATAAATGATCCCCACTAAACTCTTAATTTGTTGTTTGAGCATGTACTTCTACGTGTACCTGCGTCGCATGTATGGTACGCGAGCTGGGTGATTGTTTATTTCAATTTGACCGCGTCGCACGTATTATTCACGAGCAGGGTAATAGATTCATTTACGATTTGTGCATCTCGACTCTCGGCAGTGAACATTTTACATTTATGTTGGATCGGGCCGTACGACCTCGACATGAGTTGCGCATGCTTGTGTTGCTTGCCTTGAGATTTATTGATGTTACTATCTGCACTCCCCTACTTGAGATAATTGTTAATTAATAGATTGTAATCTCGGAGGCTTTAAATAAAAAGGGAACTTTCACCTGTTTAGTGACTCATTTGAGTTCGCTATTGTTCTTAATAAATTCGTGAGTCATCGCATTAATAATATTATTATTGGACCATTAGTAAATGCCAAAGTTGCTATCTCGTCTCTACTTCTTCGAGATTAGGCAGGATACTTACTGAGTACACATTGTTTTCGTACTCATGCTACACTTGCTGTGCATTTTGTTGCACATGTATAGGTATCTCTATGGCCCATTGGGCGTAGCAGCACGTATGACCCGGAGACTAGGTGAGTTGCATTCCCTCTAGGCGACCTGCAGTTAGTATAGTCTCTTCCGATGTATGGTGTTTACTTTCTATCCAATTTGTATTCCGGATGGATGTTGTATTGTATGGTTTCTTAGAAATAGCTTATGCACTTGTGATACCGGGTTCTAGGGATGTCTATAGGTTTATTCAGAATTTTAAAAGTTGCTAAATGTTTCATTTCTTATTTAGTGGAATTTACTATGTATAGTTTAAGCGTATAAAAGAAGAGATTTCAGAAATATTTAAAACAAGAATTTAATTAAGTAAATTGGTTGGCTTTCTTGACAGCGGTGTCCGGCGCCATCACGACCCCCAGTGGATTTTGGGTCGTGACATCCAGGGTCAATTAAATCCCAGGAGCACCACCAATAATGAAAGGCCTAGATTCCCATAAGTTTCTCCAAAAGCCTTTCCCTCAGAGCGTAGCTCCGAAGCCAATCCCTAAGAAGTTCCGTATGCCTGAAATCCCGAAGTATAATAGAGTGACTGATCCAAATAAACATATGATCTCCTGCACATGCACTATCAAGGGGAACGACTTGGAGGATGATGAGATCGTTTCCGTTCTTCTGAAAAAGTTCGGAGAGACGTTGTTAAAATGAGCTATTATATGGTATCACAATTTTTCCCCTAATTCTATTGACTTGTTTGATATGCTTGCAGATGCCTTTGTAAAAGCGCGCGCTGAGGCCATCAAGGTCGAGACCACGAAGTCAGACATTCTCAAGGTAAGTCAACGAGATAACGATTTGCTCAGGGAATTTGTGACAAGGTTTCAAATGGAATGGATGGATCTGCCTCTGGTCGCAGATGATTGGGACGTTTAGGCATTCACCCAAGGACTCAATCCCCAAAGCACGTTGTCTTCACAGAATTTTAGTCAAAATTTGATATAATACCCAGTGGTGACTTGGGCCTAACATCCATAACATGTACCAATCAAAAAATTAGGGTCAAATACGATCAGCTCGGGGTCCCTTCCGGATCTGTTTACCCCATCAGTACTAGTGATAGATCCAAAAGAGATGTCAATCATGAACCAAGATCGAATAGAGATCGATATCAACCATACAAGGGATATCGAAGTAGTAGTAGGTCCGGACGCAACCCTGCGGCGAGTGAAAGAAGGAGTGATCGAGGTCATAATAACGAGGGAGTCATAAGAAAAAATAGTTTTGACAGACATCGGGTCTAAGGAAACACCAAGGTTATCAGAGTACAACTTCAATGTCGATGATTCCAACATTGTATCAGCTATTGGACGCATCAAAGATACTAAGTGGCCTCGACCACTGTAGTTTGATCCTGCCAAAGGGACTCCAACCTGATGCTTAAACATCATGGCACTCTCGGCCATAAAATCGAAGACCGTAGACAACTGAGAGAAGAAGTAGCCAGGTTATTCAACAATAGGCACCTCCGAGAATTTCTAAGTGATCGAGCCAAAAATCACTTTAGGAATAGGTATGCCAACAAGCAGATCGAGTAGGATCAGGAACCTCAGCACGTCATTAACATGATCATTGGTGGAGTTGACATCCCCCATGGGCCTATGTTAAAACATACTAAAATGTCCATTACAAAGGAAAAATAGATTCGAGATTATAAATCGGAGGGAACAGTATATTTCAACGACGAGGACGCTGAAGGCATCATGCAACCACACAATGATGCACTAGTAATATCTGTACTGATGAATAAATATCGAGTTAAGCGTGTGTTAATTGATCCAGGTAGCTCTCGCGACCCCTTTTTCTTGAGAAATCGGGTTTATGACATTTTGGTCGAGACAACTTGTTCCTTTTGTGAAAGGGGTTTGCATTTTGAAGAGTCACCACCTAACAATTTAAGGTGCGTTTGGGCACCTATAGGGTTCATTTATAACTAGGTTTGATAACCAGAGACAGGGTAATGGCTTAAAATTATCCTAAGGGGAATGTGTTAGGCACCCCTCAGGATCCACTAGTGTGGTTCCCGGCCAGACAATTTTCGTGTGAATTTGTACAGTTATCAACTAAACAAGCGTGGCTCAAATAGTAGGGGATTTAAGTTTAAATGCACATATGTTTGAAAAACAATTAGTGAAAAACAAGGTTTTGAAAAGAAATACAATCTAAGCGTGTTTGTGAATATAAAGGGGTATCCTAGGTTGGTTAGCCTATAGGATCACGTCAGTAAAATGCCTGGCAATCACTCCATAGAAAGGGGCTACACGTGGCATTAGCGCACCAGTTATCATATCCATATCTACCCTTTCCCGCCTCGTGAAGGTAATTAAAGCGAGGGTTGGTCTCGGCCCCTAGTGCATGCTGTTATCCGTCCATTCCTATCAGTCCCGGAGGAATTTAGGACTCATATCCTATAAGGGAGGCGGGGGGTGGTCTAGGCAGACCCTCAGGTTTAAAGGGAAAAAATACTAGGCAAAAAATAAAAACACATAGGACTGTATTGAGGGGTAAAACATAGAAATTAAATAGAAGGCTCAGATATACCTCCACAAGTAATGCACATAGACAGCACGACTCATGCGCAATTAAGGTCTAAATTCAGATCCTAACAAGGTATTTAAGTGATAACAGTGAAACCAGATTTATTACATGACTCAGAAAAGAAGTCAGAATCAGGCTTGCCTATTGATTTTATCACATTGACAGTTAAACACTAATCACAAAGACGGTTCTAGTTTTATTTAAAGTTGATTGCCTAAGGCTTTCCTAGGCGCGAAATAAAGATGACTATATTTTTATATAGTTAAACAAGCAGGGTTTTTAAAGCGAACTCTTAAATCCTTATAGGCATGATATCTAATGACAAATCAAGGGAGTTTTTGAAAGAACTTGTTTTAGAGAAAATAAACCATTAATTAAACTAGTTTCGAAACGAACTGAAACATGAACTGGGTTTATTTATTTAACTAAGCTAATTAAGATCTATAGGCAGAATTTCTATAGATATTCCTTATAGGCATGACATTTAGTTGTTTAACAATGATTTCACAAACTTTGCAGGCATGATGACACTTGTTATAACAGAAGCTGGATTAAATTATATCCTATAGGTATGACATCTACTTGTGAAACTTATTTTCAGACCTATTAAACATTATTTCAAACATGGTACGGCAAGTATAGTAAAATCCTACTAAACATGATTTCTAACATGGTAAGGTAAGTATAGTAAAACCCTATAGGCATGGTTTCTAACATGGAAAGGCCAGCCATATTAAAATGCAAAGTCCTATAGGCATGTTTTCTACCCGCCTTACCCCACAAACATGTAAATACCCGTCCTTTTCTCTAGTTACCCCAATATTCGTTTACAAATTATTACAGACCATGTGAATAAATTACATAAAAAAAGTAAAAATTACACTATAGAGAGCCTGAAACAGGCCTAGACCTTTAGCACCTGATTAGGACTTCCTCCTTGAGTTATGTAATAAACCACCTCAAGTGCCAAGATTGTTCCATAGCCTTTCTCATATCTGGGTGTGTTAGAGTTCCTTAAGGACCTCAAGGGATCCCGGGCAGCGCTCACACCCAGATTGCATAACCAAGATAGAGTAAGTGCAGTGTGGAAAGGCTAGCTTTTATGTGTCCAAGTTCGGAGGGAACTCAAGGTCCAAAGGCAAGGCTCACATAAAAGGGGGAGAACCTAGTGGTCTAAGAGTATGTGAGAGTGCTTGACATAGATTTAAAAGAGTTGAGTTGGAAACAGTTTTGACAATGATTAGTTTCAAATAAGTTTTGGAAGGAAATAGAAGAATTTGCCTTAGCGAAAACCAACTTGAAGAAGAAAAGAAATAGGACAATCAGCAACTCAAGACCAAATCAACATACATAGTTCAAACACAAACAGGGAAAGGAGGAATTAGGGACAGGTAGTTCATATGTGAAAGCATATTTGCACACAGGTTACACCAGAGAAGTACTACAGAACTTAAATAGTCATAGCAATAGTCTATCACAAAGTGTTCATGCTATGAGCTTAACAACATTAGATTTAAGGGGTGCTATACAAAGTTACACATTAGGTTTAGGGGAAAGGGTTCAGGATCACATAGTAACTAAGTGTCATGCTTATAATGTATTGGGGTTAGGGGGTAGGGCAGAATAGTAGAAGAAAATGTAAGAAAGTAGTAGACATGCGGAATTACAGGGTAATCATATGGCAAAATAGGCATGCAAATTGTAAGGGAGACAGCAGAACCACAAGTAGAAGCATAAGAGAAACAAAAAGAAGTGCAATAAAAATAGAGACATATCGTTTTGGAGGTTGTAAATTAAACTGAAAACATACCAGTAAAAATGAGAGAATAGGTGCAAAGTAAGGAGTGAAGAGCAGTACAATGAAGGGAAGTAGAGCAGTAGAGTAATGTAACCACTCAGTTTTGGCTTGCAGCCAACTGAGTATCAAGTAAGAGAGTATATATATGTGTAAGAGAGAGTTTAGAACATTGTAATTGTTCGTGTGTTATGCTAAAGAGAGGGTAGAGTATTTATAGTTTTAGAACAGGTAGGAAAATAAGGTAATAAGTACTGACTTAGCACGATTATGGAAATAATACAAATAAGAATCAATTAAAGACCCGGACTTCCTTCAATTAGGGTGTCATAGTTCAAACGGGTACAAGTTGTATCAAATAAGGAAAAGAATTACTTATAAGACTGATTTTACCACAGTACGAGTAGCAAAAGCATGTGTCATGTAATAAGGACTAAGTACAAAATATTTCAAGTAAGGAAAGTACATGTTAAATAACTAACAGCATATTTGTGCACATAAATAAGGTAAACAACAACAACAACAACAACCCAGTAAAATCCCACAAGTGGGGTCTGGGGAGGGTAGTGTGTACGCAGACCTTACCCCTACCCCAAGAGGGCAGAGAGGCTGTTTCCGAAAGAACCTCGGCTCAATATGATAAAAAAGACAAAAAAGACAAAAAAAGAGAGTATTAGATTCACCGCGGAAATCATACGGTAAAAGGAACATAGAAAGCAGGAGAAGAAAAAAAAAAGGTAAATAAGGTAAAGTACAATTTTAATTCTGAAAGTTAGTTCAAAGAATCACGAATGAGATTGAAAATCACAGGGAATCTACACTAACTAAGGAAAGTGTCAAAAAAGTAAGGAAGCAATTCAAAAAATCAGTACAGAATTACAAGGAAAATATACAAAATCACAGATTCAGGGAAGATATCGCAGGTCTAAGGAGATTACACAAAAATCAATATAAATTATCATGTGAACAATCAATAAAATAAATAGTCGGACCTATTAAACAATAAATAACATGTTTGAACAAAATCAGAGAAACCCTAAGAACAAATTAGAGCAGGAAGCACAAGAGCATATAGAACATATATGAAACCTAGAATGTTCATGAGAGACATGCAAACACATCATAAACAGACTCAAATGTCAAATCGAATCCAGAAGTATTAAGATTTCTTAATGAAAATGAATCGAACAAAATGAAAGACTCAAGTGATGCTTAAACATGTTAAAAATCACAAAGCAATTGCTAAAAATCAGAAAGGAATTATTTTTTTGCAAAAAGGGTTTGAAACCTTAGTTTGGAAAATGAGGAAATATTTCAAAATCAGAGAAATATTTTGAGGAAAACAGGCGGGAACCATTAAAGACACATAGATCCATCGCTGATCTAAAAAGATCGGAGGATTTAAAGCTAGGGTTTCCATAAAAGTAGTAGAGATGATAGAATAAGTCAAGAACCCATAGATTCGTAATAAAACAAGAAGAAGTTCTTACTCACAAATGGAAAATGGCCCGAGAGAGGCTGATAAACAAAGTTCCAAATTGGAACCAGTTGGGGTTCCCTTGAGAAGATCTCAAGTATCCAAGAAATCAAAGAGCCATGGCGTGCGGAAGACTAGGCCCGGTCGGAGAAGACGTAGAAACATCATAGGAGGGGTTCACACCGGTGACGAAGATTAGGGTTTGAGTTAGGTCTCAGAGAGAATTTGGAGATGAGGGGATTCAAGGGCGGTGCAAATGAGAGAATGAGGTAGGGTTTAGGGGGTCATTGGATTAAAAAAGGAAAGAAATAACGTGGACCGTTGATCTGAGAGATCAATAGTCGAGATTAAAAAGGGTAGTTTGGGTTCTGGGTTTGGGTATGGGTTAATAGGGTGTGGGTTGAGTTTTAATTGTAAAATTGGGCTTGGAATTGGGGACCTGATTTGGCTATAGTTGAAAGCCAAGTTGGCTATAATTTAAATAGCCAGTTTTTTCCTATTTAATTTATAAAAAATAGTATATAATTTTTGAAAAAATAATTTAAAATGCTAAAATGACTTAGGATACATAATTTGAAATTCAAAATACAGATTCCAATTTTACGCATATAAAACATAATTATATCTTAAAAGGGCTAACATTGCAATTATGTGCAATTTAGCTTTAAAAATACCAAATGTAATTGCAAAAATATATAAAAATTACCTTAGTCATATTTTCACATAAATATAGAAATCCAATAGATAAATTATCAAAATAATAATTTGGAAATAATTATTGGGAATTTTATGGATAAAAAGGGAGAAAATAAATCAATTTAAACTTTTAA
>MU698719.1:200575-258836 GCA_026770625.1 Nicotiana glauca | reverse complement strand
ATATATATATATATATATATATATATGCTATTTTGAAGGTATTTTTGCATATTTAAAAATATGGGAAAAAATTGGGTATCAACAGCTGCCCATCTTTACCTGGGAAGGATGAAAGAACTGGCTTCTGAACTGCCTACATATCCCTAGTTCTGCAGGAGTTAGGCCATGTGTAGTTCTGGATTCATCGGCAAAGTTTACCGGTGAAGTCATCTCAAGAGCGGACGCAACATCTAGGACCGGGTGAGTGAATGGTTTACAGGAATGGTGGGGTTTGATATGGCTGGGGAAACTGGAGCGGGATCGCTCCTGCTGGGATAGCCGTAGCTCACCGGGTTACCTGTAAATAAACGATACAAGAATATATTGCATAATTTAAACATGATGCAAATTTCCGTTGGACCATGAATGTTGTCTTTGGACGGTTAGGAATGGCATCCTCAGACCATGATGTCCTGGGCCATGGGTTGTTTAGTGTAGTATTCGCAGGCCATGAAATGATGTTCTCGGGCTATGAGGATGGTGCCTCCGAACCATGACGCCTTTGAATAATCATACGCAAAAGATTGAAAGAGATCCTCGGGCCATGACATGGTGTTCTCGGGCCATAAAGATGGTGCCTTGGAATGATGACGCCTTTGAAGGAGTTGGCAATATTTCAGCCATGAAGGATGCAGTAGTATGATGTGGACAAGATAGAGCTTAGTCTTGCGAATTGAAGGGCAGAGCTTAACCAGTAAGAAAAGCGAGATAAATAGTGCTTGAGATAACGCTTAGTTTCGAATAAAAATTGGAGGCAGAGCTTAGCCTCGAAAGGTAGGAGAGCAGCCTTTTGCAAAGATGCGAATGCAGATGGAGGTAGAGCTTAACCTCAGAAAGAAGAATGGTAGCCTTATGCAGATTGGAAGGCAGAATGGTAGCCTTTTGCAAATTAGAAGGCAGAATAGTAGTCTCATGCAATACGGGTGCAGATGGAGACATCGTTTAGTCTTGGAAAGCAGAATGGTATCCTTATGCAAATTGGAGGGCAGAATAGTAGCCTTTTTCAAATTGGAAGGCAGAATGGTAGCCTTATGCAGTGCAGCTGCAGATGGAGACAACGTTTTAGTCTCGGAAGGCAGAATAATAGCCTTATGCAAATTAGAATTCAGAATGGTAGCCTTATGCAATACAGATGCAGATGGAGACATCGTTTAATCTCGGAAGGAAAAATAATAGCCTTATGCAAATTGGAAGGCAGAATGGTAACCTTATGCAATGCAGATGCAGATGGAGGCAACATTTAGTCTCGGAAGGCAGAATAGTAGCCATATGTAAAATGGAAGGCAGAATGATAGCCTTATGCAGTGCAGATGCAGAGAGAGACAAAGTTTTGTCTCAGAAGGCAGAATAGTAGCCTTATGCAAATTGGAAGACAGAATAGTGGCCTTATGCAATGCAGATACGGATGGAGACAGTGCTTAGTCTCGGAAGGCGGAATAGTAGTCTTACGCAATGTAGATGCAGATGGAGACGATGTTTAGTCTCAGAAGGCAGAATAGTAGCCTTATGCAAATTGGAAGGCGGAATGGTAGCCTTGTAAAATGCAGATTTAGATGGAGAAAGTGTTTAGTTCAGAAGGCAGAATAGTAGCCTTATGCAAGAAATAGAATAACAAATAATGGTAGAATTTTCTTAGCTGATAACAGATTGCGGCGTCGTGATTAAAGGGAGTACTGTGATATACGGAACATCACTGGTGTGTGCTGATAGCAAATATTGGCGAGTGCAATGGTTCTGAGAATCGCATTTTGAACGATGTTTGTCCCATGGGAGTACAATATGTTTAATGATTTCTCAATCATAGTGCCTGCATCCAAAGAAGAATCGTGAGTTTTGTAAAGGGAAGGTTAACTCGTATCGCCACTAGCTTGCTTGACTTGTTTGGCTTTGATCTAGTGATACCATCTGTATCATTGGGGTAGCGTTGCTAAACAAAGAAATTTATATAATAAACATGCATGATTTTGTAAAAGTATGACATAAACATATAATTAAAAATAGCTTTTAGATGAACCGACGACTGTGATGTAGTTCGAGACATTGCAACCTCTCATCCTACGGAATTTTGAGGGTCCTCCTCAAAATTCTGCTCCAGTTTGATGGGTTGACATTTTGGACTGTAGCTCGTGCGACAATCGGCTGAAATTACTTCAGAATTTTAAGGGTCCTCCTAAAAATTCTTCCCAGTTTCCAATTGCAGGAGGAAATGAAATTTTTATTGAATTTTGACCGAAACCATAGGGCTGCCTATGTATCCCCTCTTAATCGGGAATCAAGTGAGGCGTAGTTCAATTTATATCATATAAGGAAAGTATAAAGATTACACATAGTAACGCTTGACTGCATTTGAATTGATCGGCTTTGGCCAGACTTCTCCATCCATTTCTTCAAGTATGAGGGCTTCTCCTGTCAGAACATGGTGAACCATGTATGGACCCTGCCAGTTGGGAGAGAACTTCCTTTTTGCTTCATCTTGATGCAAAAATTCTTTCTTCAACACCAGTTGCCCCAATGTGAACTGTCTTGGCTTGACTCTTTTGTTGAAGGTTTTGGACATTCTGTTCTGATAGAGTTGACCATGGCAGACTGCATTCGTTCTCTTTTTGTCTATAAGGGCTAGTTAATCATAACAACTTTTTACCCACTCTGCATCATCAAGCTCATCTTCTTATATGATCCTTAGGGAAGGAATTTCTACCTCAAGAGGAATGGCAGCCTCTGCATTGTAAACCAGCATATAATGAGTTTCCTCGATTGATGTACGGACTATGATCTCGAAGGCAACGAGTTTCCTCATCCTTCTTGGTAAAAAGAGCTCTAAGCTCATCTGCCTCTAAGGGGATCTTCCTGCGCTCACCCTCGTAGCATGTCAACTTGGCTTGAAACCTGGAAAATGTCTGATTATAAAGCACCCTATCCTGGAACCATGAAAGAAATTAGAAAGACGAAGATCAGAGCCCCGAACAAAAATCGCAAAAAAATTACCTGCCTACAGAGCCTATCCATCTCACTAAAAATAATTGAGGCATCGAGTTCAGCATTTTTCTCAGGCGCAGCTAAAGGATTTTCAAACGCATCTTTATCTCCTATGGGCACCCCTACATCAGATGGTTCTTTATTCTGGACATCATTCATCTCCTTGAGAGGTAAAGTCGGTCCTAGAAGGGAATTGCTCACTTCAATAACCTAGATGGGATCAATCGGGGCCGTCTCTTAACTTTGAAAAGCTTCAGAACTCGGTTCCTCCAGATCTCCTACCAAATGCATTTCAGCTAAAAGAATATTTTGGCCATCAATCAGCCTAGGTAAATCACCCAATATATCCTCGAAGGCCTCTTCAGCCCGAGGTAGGACAACAATAGCATCAAGTTTTAATTTAGAAGCCACCAGCTCAGCAATATGAGGGACAGACATGATTTCTCCTCCCTCAGGTACTGCAGAAGAATTATTTTTCTCCTCACCTTCAGCTCGGGGACTACCCAATACTTCTGGAGTTAAAGCTACTAAATTAGCCTTAGGTTCTTCCACTTTAGCCTTCTTGAGTTTTGAAGTCTCAATCGATGATTCCTTTCATTTTCTCTTCTATTGATCGGGTATTCGCTTCCCTAGGCGGTGCTTCTCTCATCAAGGAGGCCTCTCCCAAACCTGTACAAATACAAAATATAAATTCAGGGAATATGGGCGCAATCGATGTTGTTTCTTCTAAACGATTCAATCGCAGCAAAAGTAAGGGCTCACCATGGTCCTAGGCCTCCCATCGAGCCCTAGACAAGTCGCACCACACACGCTCAACATATGGGCAAGTCGTATCTAGCCGGTCAACCTAGCACAAGAGATCTGTAATCGCACCGGGGTACACCATGTCAACTGCATTGGCAGAGGAAGTCAGTTCACGGGGAAATTAATCCCAAAGGAAAAGAAAATACTTAATCAGCGCAACTACTTATGTTTGTGTTCCATACTTCAGGGAACAACAGCTTCTCTACTGGAATCAGGTCCGAGGTCCTGGCTCGGACAAAATGGCTCATGCACCCTTTGTCCCCAACTTCTTCGGTACAAGTAAAATGGGCTTTCACGGCCCGACATCAGAGCTTAATCAGGTCCCCTCGAAGGATTCAGGGAGTTGAGGGTGAAGGGTATCCCCTTAATCATGTTTGCCAAATACCTAATTATGTAAACGATACACCAAAACGACAGATGAATTTGGCTGAGAGTCACTCGATATCGCTCACCGAAGTCAAGAATTACAGGATCTATAGAAGGCGAGGATGGCTCGATCAGGCCAAGAGTAAATGGATAGGTATACACACTAAGGAAGCCAGCTTTGTATGTCTTTATGTCTTCTCCCCAAGAGAAGGTCTCCACCAGCACCGCATCCCCCCAGCGGCAGTCATACTTCACCTTCTCAGCATCTGCCACTAAAATTATGTATCGTGACACTGGTTCGTACCATCCCGATTTCGAGTAAAGCTTGTTGACCTTGAAATTGGAGATCATTTCGCAAGTTCCTAGGATGCATTCCTCAAGATGAGAGGGTACTATTACCTTACCCTTAGACGAGCATGAAGAAGGGGAAGGCACATTTTGCTGAGGGATAGAGCTAGAAGTTTTTGCCATTCTTGTTAAAGAGGATAATTGAAATTATAGTCAGAAGAGAACACAAGAGACAAGTAAGAAGAACTCTTTTGAGGACTTGATGATGAAGTGGAAATAAAGGGTAAAGGAAGAAGTATTTATAGAGACCAAACACGTACACTGGAAGCGGGCCAAAAGATAGCCAACTGCTGCAATTAATTCAAAGGCTTCTTAAGGGTATAGACACGACCTTTAGACACCCTATTTGCCATATCAATCGCTTGATGTGGTACAACTGGCATCGTGATGGAAGTATCGAAGGGTTAAGAATTCAAGACCATTTATGACATTTTCCCTCTATGAAACACGGGGACTGTCTATATACGGCTAAAATCAGAGAGTCCAATTTTATTGGATCATTATGACATTTCGAAGCTTTATCTGGAAGGCTCGAGGCACAATTTGAGGTTCGACTGCGAGGGTTCCCGATGTTTGACCTTGTGGTAGCAGCGAATCAATGGTTACCATGAACGAGCAGGAAAAACCCTAGACACATGATGAAAGCCGACAACACCTGCAAGAATAGTACCAGTCCGTACCAGACTGTTAAGTAGCTGTACCAGACACATTTCTTTTGTATTAAGTATATATATACCATGTTGAGATTCCATTTCCTATAAAAATAGGACCCTTGTCATTTTATAAAGAGACATGATATTCAATACAAAAACAATAACATTCTCTGCTCGCTAACTCAAACATACTTTCATTTACTGTATTGCTTACATTTATTATCTTGCTTAAATTTATTGCGTTTCATTGATTATTATTCATTTATTATTCATCATTGATCATAATGAGCCATACTCAAATCTCTTAGAAATGTTAGTCCTTCATCGGCCGTTCACAATCTAACACTTAGATCGACCTCGAGGCCTCGAATAAGCCAGCTCGAGGCCCCAATTCTCGGCCACTCGGTTTGCTTGTCACACCATATTCAAGTTCTTATCTTATCTTATAGTCTCACACTTAGAATCTACTGTTTAATGACTAGCATAAAATAAATCATGCATTCTTAGAACCACAAAATCAATTCTAATTGTAATTACTATTTTCAAGGTAAACAGTCATTGATCATGATGAGCAGCAAATGACTATTGAACTAAAGCATTTAGAAGCAGCTAAATTTTTCCAATTAATTATTGTTTATGCCAAGTGTAAAGCAAATCTTAAAAGACCACTATGGGAGGTACTGAGCCAGAGATCTTGGATATGTACCATCACATGGTGTGTGAGTGGAGGTTTCAATGTTATTGCATACTTTGAAGAAAATATAGGGAGTCTACCATATCAAATGAGCAAGAGCTTTAATTTCCTCAGTATGATAGAAGATTGCAGACTTGTAGACCTTGGGTTCTATGGACCTAGGCATACATGGTCAAATGGATGAGGTCCGGGATCAATAATTTGGAAGAGATTGGACAGAGAGATGGTAAATGACAATTGAATGATCTCCTTCCCAACTAGCACCATTTCAAACCTATCCTTCACTAGGTTTGATCATAATCTTCTGCTGATGGAGATGAATGTCAGGAAGGATACCAGCAAAAAATGTTTCAGGTTTCTCAACTGTTGGGTGGAAAATGAAGGCTTCATACCCTTGGTTCAAGAAATCTGGAATCAGGAAGTCAGAGGTAATGCTATGTGTATCTTCAATCAAAAGCTTAAAGCAGTCTCTAATGACTTAAGTAAATGGTCGAGGTAGGAATATGGGGATATATTTTAGAAGGCCAAGGAATATGAAGAAAAAGTGAAGCAAGCAGAAATGACTTGGGCTCAAACAAGTGATGCAGATGATAGAATGAATTTTCATGAATGAAATATTTTTCAAGACTGCTAGGACATCATGAACGTTGATCTACTAGGTTGCATAGGTCTTGCTACTCACGGACAAACTTGGCAGAGTTTGAGGGATCGGTACGGAGACGTCTGTATTTATCCCCCAGACGCTACAGAGTTAGGAAAAGTTTCACTTTTTTTCTTTCTTGTCGGGCAATTCTACTCCTCAAATACTGATTGTCTTTCTACTCTATTCTTTCGCAAATGTCAAGAACACGTGCTTCCTCTTCTACCGTGCAGCAGCCCGAGCCCCCAGCAGCAGCTCCTGCGAGGGGTAGAGGCCGAGGCCGAGGCCGAGGCAGGGGTAGAGCTCAGCCCCGGGCAGCAGTCCCAGAGGTGGAGCCTCATGTTGACTACGATGAGGAGGTTCCAGCCCCAGCAGCTCCGGTGGGCCCAACTCAGGTCCTAGGAGGGGTTATGGTCACCCTAGATCTTCAGGACGCTCTAGTCAGATTGGCAGGCTTTATGGAGAGTGCCACTAGAGCGGGTTTGCTGCCAGAGAAGGGGTTCAGACTCCTGCTACACGTACTTCGGAGCAGGTAGCTCCCCAGACTCATTTCCCAGTGGTTCAGCCAACTGTGGCAGCTCAGCTAGGTATTGCAGCCTAGGTCGGCGATGGAGAGGCTATGTCTTCGGATACTTTGTGGAGACTTGATCGGTTCTCCAAGCTCTTCACCACCACATTCAGTGATGCTTCATCAGAGGATTCCCAGGATTTCTTATTTAGCTGCCATGAGATCCTTAGGACCATGGGTATAGTGGAGACCAATGGGGTCGATTTTGCCATCTTCCAGCTTGTAGGATCCGCCAAGACTTGGTGGAGGTATTATTGCCTATCTAGACCAGCAGGGTCTCCAGCTTTGACATGGGATCAGTTCGCGGAGTTATTTTTGGAGAAGTTTCTCCCTGTCACTCAGCGGAAGGCACTTCACATGTAGTTTGAGCGCCTCCAACAGGGCTCCATGACAGTTACCCAGTATGAGACTCGATTTATTTACTTGGCACGCTATGCTATTGTGATACTCCCCACAGAGCAAGAGAGGGTTCGGAGATTTATCGATGGATTGATTCAGTCGATCCGTCTCCAGATGGCCATAGGAGTTGGTAGTGATATTTCCTTTCAGGAGGCGGCCAGTATGGCCCACAGAGTTGAGATGGCCTTCGTGCGGGGAGGTGGCAAGATGTCGGATAATAGGCCTCGTCATTCTGGTAGGTACAGTAGTACCTCATCTAGAGGTAGGGATTCCTATGGTAGAGGTCATTCACCGAGACCCTTTCAGTCAGCGCTCCAGGTTTCTCATGGTACTCCAGGCAACGGTGGTTCTCAACAGTACTATTCAGAGCAACAGCCTATCAGTGCGCCCCCCACTTCAGAGCTTCAGGGGAGAACATTCAGGTCGACAGTGCCAGCAATCGCAGCAACCGAAGTCTTGTTATGGTTGTGGTGACCCCGGTCACATTGTCAGGTTTTGCCCTCGAGCTTCGGGCAGCTCTCAGCAGCAAGGTCCTCGCCCCATGATTTAGGCATCAGGTGATCCACAGCCCGCCCAGCCAGCTAGAGGCGATGGTAGGGATCATAGAGGTAGAGGTAGAGACTGTAGAGGTGGAGCTCAGACCAGCAGAGGTAGAGGTCAGCCAGTAGCCGACCATCCTAGAGATATGGTTCAGGGAGGTGGGGCCCAGCCCCCGTGTTATGCTTTGCTAGCCAGGCCAGAGGTTGAGTCTTCAGATGCTGTTATTATAGGTACTTTTCTGGTCTATGATAGGGATGCTTCAGTGCTATTTGACCCTTGGTCTACGTATTCATAGTGTCGTCTTATTTTGCACCCTACTTGGCTATGCCTAGTAACGCTTTGGGTATCCCTGTTTATGTATCAACACCAGTGGGTGATTCTATAGTGGTCGACCGAGTTCATCATTCCTGTGTAGTAGTATTTGAGGGTCTTGAGACCCGTGTTGATTTATTGCTTTTAGACATAGTGGATTTTGATGTTATATTGGGGATAGATTAGTTGTCCCTGTATCATGCTATCTTGGATTGTCATGCCAAGACTGTGACCTTGGCTTTGCCAGATTTCCCTGATTAGAGTGGAGAGGGACCCCAGGTCATGCCACCCGCAGTGTTATTTCATATGTAAAGGCTCGACACATGGTCGAGAAGGGGTGTTTATCTTATTTGGCATATGTTCGCAATTCCACTGCAGAGGTTCCTTCGATTGACTCTTTTCCTATTGTTCGGGAGTTCCCCGAGGTTTTCCCTTCAGACCTGTCGGGTATGCTGCCCGACAGGGATATTGATTTCTATATTAACCTGGCCCCAGGCACGCAGCCCATCTCTATTCTGCCGCATCGCATGGCCCCGCCCGAGTTGAAAGAGTTAAAGGACCTGTTACAGGATTTGTCAGAGAAGGGTTTTATCAGGCCTAGTGTTTCTCCTTGGGGAGCGCCAGTGTTATTTATGAAGAAAAAGGATGGATCGATGAGGAAATGCTTTGATTTACCGGCAATTGAACAAGGTGACGATAAAGAATAAGTATCCACTGTCAAGGATTGATGATCTGTTTGACCAGCTTCAGGGTGCGAAGGTGTTTTCAAAGATAGACTTGAGATCTGGCTAGCATCAGCTGAGGATTAGGGCGTCTGATGTCTCTAAGACAGAATTTTGCACTCGGTATGGGCATTATGAGTTTTTGGTCATGATATTCGAGTTGACTAATGCCCTAGCAACATTTATAGAGTTGATGAACCGAGTATTTAGGCCTTATCTAGACTTGTTCGTGATAGTCTTTATTGATGATATTCTGGTGTACTCCCGCAGCCAGGAGGAGCACGAGCAGCACCTCAGAGTAGTTCTTCAAACTCTGAAGGATAGTCAGTTGTATGCTAAGTTCTCGAAGTGTGAGTTCTGGTTGAGTTCGGTTGCATTTCTGGGTTATGTTGTATCAGCAGAGGGTATTCAGGTGGACCCGAAGAAGATTGAGGCAGTCAAGAATGTGCCTCGACTAGCTTTAGCGACTGATATTTNAGGGATTCCTATGGTAGAGGTCATTCACCGAGACCCTTTCAGTCAGCGCTCCAGGTTTCTCATGGTACTCCAGGCAACGGTGGTTCTCAACAGTACTATTCAGAGCAACAGCCTATCAGTGCGCCCCCCACTTCAGAGCTTCAGGGGAGAACATTCAGGTCGACAGTGCCAGCAATCGCAGCAACCGAAGTCTTGTTATGGTTGTGGTGACCCCGGTCACATTGTCAGGTTTTGCCCTCGAGCTTCGGGCAGCTCTCAGCAGCAAGGTCCTCGCCCCATGATTTAGGCATCAGGTGATCCACAGCCCGCCCAGCCAGCTAGAGGCGATGGTAGGGATCATAGAGGTAGAGGTAGAGACTGTAGAGGTGGAGCTCAGACCAGCAGAGGTAGAGGTCAGCCAGTAGCCGACCATCCTAGAGATATGGTTCAGGGAGGTGGGGCCCAGCCCCCGTGTTATGCTTTGCTAGCCAGGCCAGAGGTTGAGTCTTCAGATGCTGTTATTATAGGTACTTTTCTGGTCTATGATAGGGATGCTTCAGTGCTATTTGACCCTTGGTCTACGTATTCATAGTGTCGTCTTATTTTGCACCCTACTTGGCTATGCCTAGTAACGCTTTGGGTATCCCTGTTTATGTATCAACACCAGTGGGTGATTCTATAGTGGTCGACCGAGTTCATCATTCCTGTGTAGTAGTATTTGAGGGTCTTGAGACCCGTGTTGATTTATTGCTTTTAGACATAGTGGATTTTGATGTTATATTGGGGATAGATTAGTTGTCCCTGTATCATGCTATCTTGGATTGTCATGCCAAGACTGTGACCTTGGCTTTGCCAGATTTCCCTGATTAGAGTGGAGAGGGACCCCAGGTCATGCCACCCGCAGTGTTATTTCATATGTAAAGGCTCGACACATGGTCGAGAAGGGGTGTTTATCTTATTTGGCATATGTTCGCAATTCCACTGCAGAGGTTCCTTCGATTGACTCTTTTCCTATTGTTCGGGAGTTCCCCGAGGTTTTCCCTTCAGACCTGTCGGGTATGCTGCCCGACAGGGATATTGATTTCTATATTAACCTGGCCCCAGGCACGCAGCCCATCTCTATTCTGCCGCATCGCATGGCCCCGCCCGAGTTGAAAGAGTTAAAGGACCTGTTACAGGATTTGTCAGAGAAGGGTTTTATCAGGCCTAGTGTTTCTCCTTGGGGAGCGCCAGTGTTATTTATGAAGAAAAAGGATGGATCGATGAGGAAATGCTTTGATTTACCGGCAATTGAACAAGGTGACGATAAAGAATAAGTATCCACTGTCAAGGATTGATGATCTGNCCGATATTGGTTTTGCCCACAGGTTCAGGGCCTTATACAGTTTATTGTGATGCTTCCCGTATTGGGCTTGGTGCAGAGTCATAGCTTATGCTTCGAGGCAATTGAAGATCCACGAGAAAAATTATCCTGTCCATGATCTAGAGTTGGCATTCGAGGCAATTGAAGATCCACGAGAAAAATTATCCTGTCCATGATCTAGAGTTGGCAGCCATTGTCCATGCTTTGAAGATTTGGAGGCATTACTTATTTGGTATGACGTGCGAGGTGTACACGGATCACAAAAGCCTTCAGTACTTGTTCAAGCAAAAGGAGTTGAATTTGAGGTAGAAGAGGTGGTTGGAGTTGTTGAAAGATTATGATGTTACTATTTTGTACCACCCGGGGAGAGCCAATGTAGTGGCTGATGCATTGAGTAGGAAGTCCGCCAACATGGGTAGTCTTGCTTATGTTCCGGTCAGCTAGAGACCGCTTGCTTGGGATGTTTAGGCCTTGGCTAATCGGCTTGTGGGGTTGGATATTTCTGAGCCTAGCAGAGTCTGTGGTCGGCAGTTTGATGATCCCCATTTTTGTGTCCTGAGAGACACGGTGTAGCGTGGAGGTGCTACGAAGGTGACTTCAGATGATGATGGTGTTTTGAGGTTGGATGGGCGAGTTTGTGTTCCCAATGTCGATGGGATTCAAGAGTTGATCTTAGCGGAGGCCCATATTTCACGGTATTCTATACACTCGGGCGCCGCGAAGAAGTATCGGGACTTGCGGCAACATTATTGGTGGCGTAGGATGAGGAAAGATATTATTGCATATGTGGCTTGGTGTTTGAACTGTCAACAGGTCAAGTACGAGCATCAGAGGCCTGGTGGGTTGTTTCAGGGATTGAGCTTCCCGAGTGGAAGTGGGAGAGGATTACCATGGATTTCGTTACTGGACTTTCGATGACTCGGAAGAAGTTTGATGCTATTTGGGTCATTGTTGATAGGCTGACCAAGTCAGCGCATTTTATTCCTGTTGTAGCCACCTATTCATCAGAGAGGTTAGCTGAGATCTACATCTGAGAGATTGTTCGCCTTCATGGAGTGCCGGCATCTATCATTTCGGACTGGGGTACGCAGTTTACCTTGCGCTTCGAGAGAGCAGTATAGCAGGAGTTGGGCACCCAGGTTCAGTTGAGCATAGCGTTCTATCCTCAGACGGACGACCAGTCCGAGAGGACTATTCAGATATTGGAGGATATGCTCCGAGCCTGTGTCATTGATTTTGGAAGCTCGTGGGACCAGTTCTTGCCTTTAGCTGAGTTCGTCTACAACAACAGCTACCATTCCAACATTCAGATGGCTCTTTATGAGGCGTTGTATGGTAGGCGATGTCGGTCTCCAGTAGGATGGTTTGAGCCGGGAGAGGCTCGATTATTGGGTACAGATTTAGTCCAGGAGGTCTTGGATAAGGTCAAGATCATTCAGGACAGGCTTCGTTCGGCTCAGTCGCGACAAAAGAGTTATGTGGATCGCAAGGTTTGAGATGTAGCTTTCATGGTTGGTGAACGAGTATTGCTCCGTGTATCACCTATGAAGGGCGTGATGAGATTTGGGAAGAAGGGAAAGGTTAGCCCTAGGTTCATTGGCCCATTTGATGTTTTAGTTTGTGTGGGAGAGGTGGCTTATAGACTTGCCTTTCCAACTAGCTTGTCACCCGTGCATCCAGTTTTTCATGTGTCTGTGCTTCGGAGGTATCACGGCGATCCTACCCACGTGTTAGATTTCAGCACTCTCTAGTTGGACAAGGATCTGTCTTGCGAGGAGGAGCCGATAGCTATTATAGACCGACAGGTTCGACAGTTGAGGTCGAAGAGTTTTCCTTCAACGCGTGTCCAGTGGAGAGGTCAGCCTCCTGAGGCATCGAACTGGGAGTCCGAGTCTGATATGCGGAGCCATTATCCTTATCTATTTCCTGACTCGGGTACTTCTTTCTTTTGTTTTTCCGTTCGAGGACGAACGATTGTTTTAGAGGTGGAGGATATGATGACCCAAAGGTTAATCACCTATTTCCTCATTCATTTCGTGCTTCCGAGGCCTTGAAAACCTCACTTTTAGATGCCTCGATTTGCGCACGTAGTCCAGGCGTGTAGCTGGAAGGCTTAAATAAGAATTTTGTGTGAAAAATGATGAATTCTAATATTAATATGGTTAAAGTTAACTTCGGTCAACATTTTTGGTAAACGGACCCGGACTCGTGATTTGACGGTTCGGGAGGGTCCGTAGAAAAATATGGGACTTGGGCGTATGTTCGGAATTGAATTCCGAGGTCCCAGGGCCAAGGAATGAATTTTTCCATGAAATTGTTTTCTGAAAATGTTTAAGGAAAATGAAAATGAAATTTGAGGCTTGATTCATTGATGTTGATGTTATTCTGGCTATTTGATCACACGACTAAGTCCGTAGGATATTTTTGAGGTTGTGTGCATGTCTGGTTTGGAGCCCCGAGGGCTCGGCTGAGTTTTGGATAGGCATCAGAGTGCATTTTGGACTTTAAAATTTTTTGGTATTTTGGCTTCTGTGATCTTCGCAAATGCGAAGAGAAGACTCGCAATTGCGAGCTCAAAAATGCGAGCCCTTCATCACAATTGCGATGTCTGGGACTGTGGCCTATGATCGCAAATGCGATTATCCTTTTCACAAATGCGAAGTCCGGGAAATCTGAACTGAGTCCCAAATGCTATTATTTTGATTGCTAATGTGGAGGGCCATTGATCGCAATTGCGAGGCCCCTTTCACAAATGCGAAAGTCCCAACGTTGGCCTGGCTTCGCAAATGCGAAGCTTTGTTCGCAATTCCCATAGCTGAGACCTGCATTTTTCATACTTAGACAAATTTTCTCCTCATTTCTTCATTCCTTCAACTCAAAACACTCCATAGGCGATTTTCCAAGAAAACTTTCTTCCCCAAATCATTGTAAGTCAATTTTTACTTAATTCCTTCAATGATTTACATCATTTATCATGTTTTCATCTTAAAATCAAGGATTTCCATGGGTGAAAATGAGAATTTTGGACAGAACCTAGGTTTTTCTTAAAATTGGAGATTTGGACCTCAATTTGAGGTTCGATTTCAAAACAAATCATATATATGAACTCGTGGGGGAATGGGTAACTAGATTTTGGTTCGAACCTCGGGTTTCGACCACATGGGCCCGGGGGCGCTTTGGGAATTTTTGAGTAAAATTTTGGGAAATTCATTTTCATGCATTCAAATTGATTCAAATAGCATTTGTTGATGCATTCAAGTAATGTGTGACTAGATTCGAGCGGTTTTGTGGTGAATTCGAGTGGTAAAGCTATACTAGAGGCTTGAGTGGATTTTGGAGCATTTGAGGTAAGTGTTTGATCTAACTTTGGCTTGAGGGAATAGGATTAGAGTATTATTAATTTTTATTTGCTAAATGATCGAGTACGGTGTATAGGCATGGTGACGAGTATCCATACACCGGTGTCTAGCATGACCGTGGGTCTTTGTTGCTACTAGTTTTGGTATACTTTGGGACTCTTCCAAGCTAGTTAATGATTTTCTACACAATGTGAAAAGTTTGAGGATAAATTATGAATTGTGAATTCTTTGGAGTGTTGGCTCAAACGATAAATATACTATCGAGTAAGAAATGAAAGAATTGGAAAGAATTGGAAAGGGATGTGTAAGTTGTTGTCACTGCTCCCTTGCGGGGATTTAGTTGTTTAATTGTGTTTTTCCCTTGCCGGGACATTTCTTGTTATTATTTATTTCCCTCGCCCGTTTGGTTCTGATTGCTGTTTGGATGAGGAAGAGTGATGATGAACGAAGGATCATTCCATGCCATTGTTGATTCTATTTGCACGAAGGGTCATTCTGTGCCATTGTTGATATTATTTGCACGAAGGGTCATTCCGTCCCATTGTTGATTTTATTTGTACGAAGGGTCATTCCTGCCATTGTTGATTTTATTTGCACGAAGGGTCATTTTGTGCCATTGTTGATTATATTTGCACGAAGGGTCATTTCGTGCCATTATTGATTATATTATGCACGAAGGGACATTCCGTTCTCCGATTTGATTATATTTGCACGAAGGATCATTCCATGCCATGAAATGAGAGTTATGTGAGGGAAAGCACGAAGGGTGATGCCATGTATTTTATTTGACTGCTTCGGTGAGGATGAGAGTAAAAGCACGAAGGTTGATGCTGTGCAACTGTTTGATTTCGTTGTTTTTGTTAATTATTGTTGTGCCCTGTTCCTTATTTAAGATGATGACTTTTATATCCGGATTGTACTCCCCCATAGTATGCTTCCCTCCCTCTTTACTGTTTGGTTTTGGTATTCTTCCCTTTTATTGCACATATATATATATATATTAAACTGCACAGGTTGTTTTGGTAGTCCTGTCTAGTCTCGTCACTACTTCGCTGGGGTTAGGCCAGGCACTTACCAGCACATGGGGTCGGTTGTGCTGACGCTACACTTCTGTGCTTTTTACACAGATCATGGTACCGGAGCAGCTTTTAGGCCACAACAGTAGCACATCAAGTGGGAGCTGACTTCAGTCTAGGGACTACGAGGTAGCCTAGCGGGCGTTCGCAGGCCGGAGTCCCTTTCTATATCTTCTATTTATTTTCATTGTACCGAGACAGACACTGTGTATTTTTCTATTCGGACTTATTTGTAGCATTCATTAGTAGTTCGTGAGATCGCGACTCCAGTCTTGGGTAGTGAAATGTTAAGCTTCCGCATTTTGGGTTTTCACTTATTTATGTTATAAAAGACTTCCGCTTTTATTTAAAGGTTTATTATTGTCATTACTGTTGTGTTGTTATCCAAAAACTTTTAAATGTTTGGCTTACCTAGCTCCAACAGTAGACGTCATCACGACCTCCGAGGGTGGGAAATCCGTGTCGTGACAATATTGAATGTCTAAGTGTGTAGTAGTTATTCCAATATTTGAATTTTGTTTATGAAAAATTGTTCATTGCTAAAGTTTGCATTAAATCTCTTGTCGTGCTTATATATTGAAAATTATTTTATTAATTATGAAGTGAGTAATTGTTCTTTAATTATTTTTCATTCCTTAATATTTTCAAAGGGATTAGGTAACCCAATAACTCGCCCATTAACCTTGAAATAATCTTGGAAAATGTAATTTTTGATTGGAAAAGATTAATTAACAAGAACTTGAGGCGTTAACACTCACTTTATAGATTCTATCTAGGGATACATATAGTCATATTCGGATGTACTTAATTTTATAATTATTTTAGAGATAATTCAAGTAGGAAGTCTTATTAGTTTTCGAAAGAAGCTAATATAGAATTATTGTCCGAGGCTAATTAAACTAAACTCTTTCATATTTGTGAAATCATGAAATATGTTTGATCGTTACTTGAGTGTAATTCTCCATGTATCCATGCCTATAGACATTGATTATTTTACTCTCTTTCAAGGTTAGTTTATATTTTCGCATTTAGACAAAAATATTTTCCCAAAACTCTTGTTAGTGTTTGGCTTAGCATAATAAGTGATAACTCTCTTACTTGCCTAATCTCCTACATATTGTTCTCTGTGGGCTTCGACCCTGATTTATAATTGGACAAATTATATTGTATGCGACTCTTTCCCCTTACTCTTTGGGGAGTGGATTTTGACGTCAACACGTACCTTATCCAAACCCGCTTGCTATGATTCCAGGTAATATGACCTTATCTCACCCAGATCAAACTGCCCGACCGACATGCCATCCACAATGCAACCAAGATCCACATATTATGCAATCCGCTCCCAACAAGCGATATCTCGAATATAACTAAAGATGGAAGGATAGCTAACTAAGAGAACCATCCAACCGGTTCACAAAATATTACTAAAGAGCACAACGCTATGAACCCATCTCACAAGGGAGAATCAAAGCACACGAAATAAGCACAAAGATCATATCCTAACATAACTCTTATGATGAATGACTAAATCCAAACATATCGATCCACATGGAATACACATCGAGAAATAATGCGCAGAATCAACAAACACATGTTTATCAATAGAAAACATGCAACGTGCATGACCATAACCATGAAAATAGGATAGCACCAAATACCATAGACGGGAAACCATAACCAAGGCACAATAAGCCACTCAACACCCCAAGATATTTCTTGCTCGAATATCGCCACAAGGTCTGAATAGAACCACATCATGTGTATGAATAATCAAACAGCCTCACAACCTATTGTATCATAAGAGATCAACAAATGAAACAAATTTCAGTTGTCTCCCTAGTGGCACTCTCTTTTATTTCTATAACACATATATTGTACCTTCTACTACCCCAACTACTATCTGAATATTTCTTGAGGATTATGATGTCGTATCTAAGAGACTGAATATCCTATGTTGGGTTTCACTATGTTTATATTGCATGATCTACTGATTTATCTGAGACCTCTTGTCTAGCCATAACCAAGTTCTTTCTAAAGCAGCTACTAACTACTCATTCGTCCATGCTCATATTTATATTCTATGTAACCTCCCTTTGGCTATGTCTTTTGTCGTAACTTACCTTTTGTAATAGCTCCTAATGTGTCAAATGTTCATTCGCACTTATTTATCAATAATATCTGCTGTGGCAACCCACACTGTCTCTCTCGATATCGTGCTTGAATAATGTTCTGGAGTCATAACATATCTATAGTATCTGAAAAAATGTAATCTCATTCCTTTCGCCTTTTTACCACATTCTTTCTTTACTATTCCATAGTTACTTGAACTACATAACTCCGACTAACTACCATATCACACTGTTTTCCCCTCTTTAGGGGAGTACTAGCATTTAATTCTATGAAGATTTACCTATATATGATTTACCTCTTCATCTTTGGCGTCTTTTATGTCTTCACTAACTCTTACTAGCCTTGCGGTTACCCTTCTCTACTTGGGATAACTGAATTCCTTACGCATAAGGGTGACACCTAGTGTATCTGGAACACTTAGTCCCTTAAGCTTAACTTTGTTCAATGTTTTTGCTCCGGCGGAGTGTCTTCCTGAATGACCTTTATAAGGTTATTCTTATGTTGTTCATTTTATTATTGCTAGAATACATTCTTTAAAATTATCTTGATGTCGACTATTATCACATCATTCGATCCCTAATTGATGTTTTGTTATCTTGTTCACTTGGCCATGTTGATTTCTCTTACTCCGCGGGTCTAAATTTTTGTTGTGGTAATCACATTGGACTCACCAACTGATTTCTCGAAATGAGGATATGACTTTTGGCCTATACTCTTTTATTGTCTCAACGCCTGTCACCTATTATCTTTTCCTTCACATGACTATAGACTTTGTCATCATATCATATTATGATTTACTGTTACTATCCTTTTATCACATCTTACTCGTAATGCCTCATTTACTCTCTTCTTATTATCCTGCTAATATTTCTATTTATTACCTTGTTCTAAACACTTCAAGAAAACATTCTTTTGCTTTTAGCTCCCCTTGATATATCCACTGGCTCTTTGGATCGCCTAACATTCTATCTTTACTAGGGACTGGAGCCATAAAAAGGTAAATATTTATCCCATATTAGATTCCACTGCATATCTTCTAAAATTTTTTGTACATTCTAGTATTCATATCTGACTGTTCTATTCTAGAATGCACCACCTAGATGTCTCACAAGAAGACCTATTACCACGTTTGCACTATCCTTAAATTTTTTTAGCTATGATCACAGTTCATCCACCATTTTGTGTTACTCTAGCCCCAGCTAGATCCTGATATCACATCTTTCTCTAAAAAAATAATTGTTAGCTCCCACAAAGCATAACTAAGATGGGTGTGGCCGATTTTACATACTTCTATTACTGTTGACGGTAACTCAAATACTTATATTTCTCCACCTGAATTTTAAAAATTGATTATCTTCACTAATTGGTTACCTCGTACCCTTTTCCACCTTGCTTCTATTATATATTCAAGCTTATACTTTTACCTTTTAATACTCTTATGGCCTGCAATTTGCAGGGTATATTAGATATTCCTATCTTAGGGTCTTAAGTAGGAAATTCGTACATCTGGTATGCACGACCTGATAGGGCCCTAAACTAGGACACATTGTCAAGAATTCTTTATCTAGTAGTGCCCAAACTGCTGTTGTAGTAGCCCTCACTACTACAAATAAAACCTTTAGTGGCAATACAAAATGACTTTTAGCGAATAATAGCCACTATAGCTTTAACCAGCCAATAGTGTTTTGTAGCTGAAATCGGGGTCGGCAAAGCCTTTAGCGGTTTTTTTTGCAAAAGCTGGTAAATGGTATATTTTATTGATTCTAAAATTATTATATTTAATTGTAATTATTTGTGTCAATTATAATGGTGTATACGACAAAAATTGAACAGTCCGATTTTGTGGTCATTATGGCGCTTCATAGGGCCGCCCCTAGAAGGCTCGAGGCTCAGCTCGAGGTTCGACCCCGAGGGTTCTCAATGTTCGAACCTGGGGCATTGCAAATCTATGGCTATGATAAATAAACGGGAAGTTCCCAAGGCACGTGATTAAAGCTGACCAAGTCTATTAGGCTAGTGAAGCCCGTACCATTGTATTAAATGGTTGTACCAGCCTTTTGTCCTTGTAATAAATGCATTTATACTATATTGGGATTCCCCTCTCTTATATATAGGGAACCCTTTATCATTTTGTAATGGACACATAGAACATTCAATACAAGAACAAGAACATTCTCTGCTCTCTAACTTAAACACATTCTCCCTTGATTCTATTGCTTACATTTATTTTATTACTTGCATTTATTGTGTTTCGTTAATTGTCCTTCATTTATTGCTTGTTAATGATCATAAAGAGCTATTATCAAAACTCTTAAAATTCTTAGTCCTTTATCAGCTTTCCATAGCTTAGTACCTAGCTCAACCTCTCCGTATAAACTGGCTCGAGGGCCCGATTCTCAATCACTCTGTTTGCTAAAACATATTGCCTTCAAATTCTTATCTTATTTTCTAGTCTCAGACTTAGCACCTACTTCCTAACAACTACAATAAAAATAAATCATGTATTTTTAAAACTATAAAATCAAATCTAATTATAATTACCATTTTTAAGGAACGCAGTTTGGCGCTTACTGTGGGGCTAAAAATAATAGTCATTATTTTCTTGCTGGTTTACTACATAACGCAAGCTATCTTTCACACTTTTTCTTGTCCAAGAATCTTTGATTTTAGGTCCAAATGTCTAACTCAGTAAACACTTATGAAAACGAAGGTCTTGAAGACTATGGAGAGAATGGTATAGACGTTCTAGGCATCTGTGTACGACAACAAAACGCTGAGGATGCATCAGAGCCAATCCCCATGGATGTGGTCTCATGCAACACCCAACATGTTGATATAAGCTCCCACACTAATAGGAGTATACGCCAAAAAGACCAACAAAAAGCTCACTAAACCCCACTTCAGGAGGAACAAGAGGTTATCCTTCATGTCATTTTTGAAATTTGCAGGCACAACAGCTAGCAATTGCTTAACTGCAAAGCCACCATAAAACTTCATCATAGTAGCACTGAAAATGGCTCCTCGAGTCGAACAGGTACCAAAAAGATCTAGCAACAACGGCTCACCAGTTGACCCCGTTGTTCTGAAAATGCTCGAGGACCTCACAAAGAGGATTGAGTCGGGCGAAAAGATGATAGAAGCTAATGACAAAAAGGTGAAGACCTACAATTCAAGGTTCGACCAGATTTCGGGTGCACCCCAATCATGAAGGGTGTTGATTCAAACAAATTCATACAAAAGCCATTCCCGTTAAGTGCGGCTCTGAAGCCCATCTCGAAGAAATTCAGAATGCCCGATCTCCTAAAGTACAATGGAACCTCGAATCCCAATGAGCACGTCATTGCCTTCATTTGTGCCTTAAAAGGATGCAACCTGAAGGACGACGAGATTGAACCCGTCCTGTTAAAGAAATTCAGGGAAACATTTCAATAGGGGCTGTGATATGTTATCACAACCTATCCCCGAATTCGATATACTCGTTCTCCATGATGGCATATTCTTTAATAAAGGCACATGTTAGTGTCATCAATATGGCTACAAGGAAATTAGACATCTTCAAAATCAAACAAAGAGAAAATGAGATGCTGCAGGATTTTGTATCTGGCTTTCAAATGGAACGAATGGAATTACCACAAGTCTCCGATGACTGGGCAGTGTAGGTCTTCACCCAAGGTTTGAACAAGCAAAGTTCTGTGGCTTCGAAGCAGCTAAAGTAGAACTTGGTTGAATATCCCGTCGTGACTTGGTCAGATGTCCACAACCGATATCAATCAAAGTTTAGGGTAGAGGACGACCAACTGGGAGCCACCTCAGGCTCTATATATCCTAGTAGGCTCCTGGGAAAGGAGCCAGAAACAAAACAAGAAAATGTATCAACCATACACTGAAGATTAAAGAAATTCCCCAAGGTATAACATAACCCGGAATGACCGTTGGACAGACCATGGTCAGAATCCTCGGGGGCTCATGAGCATAGCCGGATTCGACAGACACAGAGGACCAATAGAGGTACCCTGCTTGTCTGAATACATCTTCAACATTAACGTGTTGGACATCGTATCCGCCATCGATAAAATTAGGGACACTAGCTGGCCAAAACCTGTACTATCGGATCCGTCATAGAGGAACCCCAACTTAGTGTGCGAATTTCTTGGCACACATGGTCACAGGACCGAATATTACAGACAGATTCGAGAAGAAGTAGCCCGACTGCTCAGCAAAGGACACCTCCGAGTGTTCTTTAGCGACCGGGCCAAACAGGAAAAATGAATTAGATGAGTCACAAAATGTCATTCACATGATCGTTGGAGGAATCACCATCCCTATTTATCGTGAAAATGGTAACGATAATTCATTTTGTAAATGGGATTCTAAAAATACATGATCTATTTTTATGCAGTTGATGCTAAGCTTGCGAAGTTTAATGAAAAGATTCAAGCTAAGATGAGGCAGTAATCAAACCGAGGGGCTCACTACCCTGGCTTCGAACTAGTTAATGGAGGACCTCGAAACCAATATGTGGGCTCGATCTTGAGCTATTGGGGGTAGTCAGGTCTGGGATAACAGATGAAACATAATCAAGCAAGGCTCTTTATTGACAATACCAAGTAATAAATGAAGAACAAGTATGAAACTAATAATGCTAAGGGTAGCCTCGAGCTAGTAAGGACAAGCAAGTTTAGAGAGAAAAAAGAGAGAGAGAGAGAGAGAGAGAGAGAGAGAGAGAGAGAGAAATATTATTAATTCGGTGGAGAATATTTGGAGCAACATCAGTCCCTTATAAAGTAGTGTGGGTTTCCTTTATATAGGAGGGGAACCCGGCTATAGTACAACATGCATTAATTGTAAAGTATGGACACGGGATGGCTAGACGTGATGCTTCGGCATAGGCTCTGTCAGACTTAGCCGTGTGCCTTAGGAACTTCCCCTGTTGTGCTAGCCTCAACCTCGTTCTTCTTTTAATCGAGCCTCAACGAGCCCCGAGGGAGGGGACTAGGTCGTGGCTCCACGTCCTCGGGGTCTCAAGGCATTCTTTCAATTCAGCCCGACAGCTAGAAATCAAGTCCTATGATTTTTCCACTTACAGATTGTCTCTGTATTTCCCAGAATGAAGTGATAGGAGATTATTCTGACACCTGACTCCTTGAGATTTTTATGGTGACATCACACCAATGATGCGATCTGTGGCAGAGCTTTTGTGGCAACCGAGAAGTCCCATGGACTTGGGCACTTTGACATTATTCAATCCGCTACCGATTCCTGTTCTCCAAGATGAATATACCGCCGTCGATTTAGTTCTTCAAGAATGCAGTAATTGCGTCTGTCGGTCAATCTTTCAAATCCTCGATGACCGTGTTGCTACCCCCTATAAATTGAGGTGTCTTGGCATTGCTTTTCCTATCCCAGTACCTTCGTTGGCTCATTTACCCATTTTTTCATATCATCTTCCTCTATCTTTAAGCATTATGTTTGGGATTTGTGGCCTCAAGGCTGTTCGGCAAAGCTCCCGGCCTGGGTGCTTCCCTTTATCGAGCATGACCATGCTGTCTTGTCGCTACTACGGTCGTTGGCCCGAGACGATGACAGACGAAGAGTCGTTTCTTCATTTTTATAGATAGTTGTTCGGACTATGCACCGTCGCTCGCTCTCCTACCTAGTCCTAGTATGGCACTTCATACCTTGGGCTTTTCCTTTCCCAAGGGATAAAATGGGACTACCGGCCATTGAGTCTGGGGCCCGCCAAATCTCCAACCTTTGGCTTTGGCGGGCTATGTCTCTTTCCTCTGCCTCCTCTACATCCCCTCCTTTTCCTCTTCTTTATCTTTCCCTCGGTGATGACCCCCGGGGGGATTGAGCTGGAAGCCTAGAGGAGGTATCAGTCGAAAGAATTGCCCTTGAGGATACAGACTTGAGGGGGCGGTGCTCGAGGATGCTGATACCAGAGATAGACCTTCGTGGATGGACTAGGTTCTCGGGTTTTATCGCATGTACATTGCTCCGTTCCTCCGTATTTGTGAGATATTCCTCTATAGGCCTTTGAAATTATTCATAAGGATCCCTCGGGGCTGTTGTAGATGAATATTTCATAAATGTAAAGACACCTTTTTGATTTCTGTCTTCGATACTTGCCCTGTTATTTGTATATTCTTGCATACTTTGAGAACTTTGAATGTTTCACTTCATTGATGATTGATTATATCTAACTCGGGCACGAGCATTCTTTCCGTTCTTTGGCTGGTTAATATGGCTCTTTTTTGAGCCCATCATCGTACCCCAGACCAAACCTAAATTGATCTGATAGGCTTGTGCTGTCAGGCCCTCCGAGTTGCATGGAGATAGTACGCCGATTTTTAGAGCTTTCGAGGATGACATCCTGAGCAAAGGGTCCGTTTTAAACTTGACATAGATATCTTTTTAAAGTGTAGTGGACAGACTTCCGTTGAGGGTTGCGTATAATTGGGCGAGGCCTCGAGCCCTCATAAGGCCTTCTTTATTGGAGCTTCACGTGTTTATTTTTCTTTATAGAAAGAAAAACTATGGGATCAGGTACCGCCTCGAGTTCTATGAGGGCGTTGAAGGCTTTCCGAAGCCTGACTTCTTTGGAGGAGATCCTCAAGGCTGGAGACAATACAGTTGACTCCTTGAGGCCTAACTTCTCATCGATGGGCACCTCTAGGGTTGGGCATTACCCCGGGATCTGTACCGAGGCCGTTGGCCTCCAAGGGCTCACTCTGGATAGGCGAATCGTCGTTGTTTCCTCCATATATATAGGGTGGCCTTTTCTTCTTTGGGAGATCTTATTATTTTGGATAGCTATCATTCTACCTTGGCATCGGTTCCTTCATCCCTTTAGGTGCAAAAAGCATTGGCGCACGTCCTTGCTTTAATCTTGCAACTTCACCATGGCCATGGCAGCGACTTCGGGACCGGCCCAGCAGAGAGAGGAGAGTTCCACTCCCAGTGCTCAAGATTTATGGGAATTTGCTCTGAAGACTGTGTCTTTGATAAAAGAGGAACATCTAGAGATGGTAAGGATATACTGCGGATGGAGCAAGGGGATAACGCTGCAGGCACTTTCCCCGGATGAGAGTATTATGGACTATGTTGATGGATTCTTGATCGTATACCTATATCCTTTCACATTTGTCCGTCTTGATACGGTCGTGCTTGATTTATGCCTAAAGTATCAGGTTACTTTGGCATAGATACATCCGTCACTTTGGCAAATAGTATTGATTATGAGATTCTTTGCGGAGAAGGATGGGCTCGAGTTCATGCTCAGCCACATCGTTAGGTTGTACCGGCCCTTTCATCATTGAGGCATGCTAACTTTGCGGTGTATTTCGTCTACTCCCTTCGTTGTTGATAATGTGGGAGATGGGGATCAAAGTAGGCCAGTCGATTTGTTTGGTCCGGATGGCTGATGTTATCCGCATGGAGCTCATGCCCTTTCCAGCAGGATGGAATTATGCGCGTGAGTAGAGTGTCTCGAGCTTTCTTAGATTCGCTTATAGCTAAAGAAAGCGTAGTAATTGTGTTTCCTTCTTTCCTGCAAAAACTTCATGGTCACTAGGAAAAGTTCTCGATTTGCCTTGCTGGGTTCGGAGGTTAGCGACCCATTTGACTTGCAACGAGCGTAGCTGGCGAGCTGTTTCCCATGGTAGACGGGAAGAGAAATACCTAGGTATGCATATATGCTTCTTTTACCTTGGTCTTCATATAATTGAGATGACATTTTCCCCTTTTTAATTTATAGTGGCTTTGCCATCGTAGGCATCGGGCTGTCCCTTGGGGCGAGGCTGTTTTCCTTTGGGGAGAGGGAGGAGTCATCAGCCTCAGAGCCAATAGAGGATGGTGATAAAAGGAACTTACACTTGCAGTGTGACAGATCTTTTAGTGGGGCAGATCAGACCCGTGCCTGCAAGGAGATGACGTAGCCCGAGCCCACTGCCCCCAAAATGTTTGATTCTAGAGCATTGATTCCTCCAAGTGGATATTTCTTGACTAAGGTTGGCTCTTCTGGGGTCGAAGGGGTTGGACTGACGGAAGTGTGTTTGGCCTTCGAGGAGGTCCGGCGTTTTCACTTCATGGTGAGTTTCGGTGCAGTCGTTCTGTAATTTGTGTCTCCCTTTCCTTATTGAGTTTTTCTTTCGCAGGCCTTTGATAGGCTCAGGTTTGATCTGCTCAATTATGGGGCCAGGCTCCATAAAGCTCTGGATGAGGGTGAGTCCCTTAGACTCCTTAGCAAGGAGAAGAAGGCTGAGTTGATGCACTGGCGATACGAGGCATATTAGAGCTCGAATTATGAGAGCTATTTGATGGAGCAGATAACCTTTCATAGTATGTGCTTTGCTCTTTTTGACCCATAAGGTTAATCCATTTGCCTATCTTAGCTTCAGAAAAAGACAGAGGCTTTAGAGTACCTTAAGGGAGAAATCGATCGCATCAGGAATGCTTGCGGTGAACTGAGGGCTCAGGTCCAGGCTCACGCTTCAGAAGAGAAGGGTGATTTGGCTAATGTTCCCGCCTTCGAGGTCCAACTCTGATTGGCTAGTGACAATGCTTTAGCTCAAGCGGATATGATCGCGAGGCTCGTGTCCGAAATCTTGAAGGTCAAGTCTAAAATTGTCAATGTCCGGGCTGAAGCAACATTAAGTCGAACCAAGGCTGATTAGGAGATGGTGATTCGCATGAAGGACGCTACTGATGCCCAAGTCGAGTTGAATCAGACCCTCGATCATGAGAAGAAGATCGAGGGATGTGTCCGTTGTAGGTCCCGAAGGGAGGTGCTCGAGGAGTTCGGCGCTAGGGGCTTTGTTCTCTGGGAGGAGTTGGCTCGAGCAAGGGCACGAGTGCGATGCTCGATCCCTTATTACTAACATCATAGAGGGCAAATCTGGGACTGGCAAGCCGTAGCCTTTTGTAGTGGAGCATGATTTCACTGTTTTTCCATTTTGTACTTGATATTTGCAGAGCATGTTTGTAGATGGAGAGCGCGCCTTTTGCGCATGTAAAATAAGAGAAAAGTTGGAGTTTTCTCCCTTTTATATCTCTTTTTCCATTTCTTTCGACCAGGCAGGCTGGTTCTCGGTGTTTGGCGGGAACCTCATGGATTCGGAGCTTACTAGATAGACCCGAGGGCTCAGAAGTGAGATTTCCGACGTAAATAGGCATCAAGACGTTTGTGCTTTTCCCTGTCGTTTAGGCTTAGTCTCTAAGTCAGACTTTTACTCGAGCTTACCTGACCTTCAATCTTTTGTGCCTGCATGGGCGTATGGTAATTGATCTTGCTCCTTGCCCTTGGGCATTTGTGTTTTATCTATTTTGGGTCCACTCTTCGAATCACGTTGAGAATCGAGCTTTAATTGACCCTCAAGTTCTTTCGTGCCCGCATGGACGAATGATAATGCTTCTTGTGCATCGGGTCGAAGCAACCTTTTAAGTGTGTGGTCCGAAGGCTTGTTTGGTTGGAGATAATGGCACTTAGGCTGTGCCCTTAGGATATATAGTTAACTATTTTGGATTCTGTCTCTGAATCGGGTTACGACTCGAGGTCATTTTAATCCTCAAGTTTTCAATTTTTGAGCTGGCGACAGTGGCTCTTATGTTGTTTGGACGTTGAGACCTTTTAGTGTACGACCTGGAGGCTTATTTGGCTGGCGATAATGGCTCTTACACTTTTGCCCATGGGCTTTTTGTAGGCTTTATTTTCCTCTCATTAAGGTCTTTTTGAAATGATTTTGCCTGACCCGTCGTCGGTTCTAGAAGAACCTCCATTTAAGGCCATTTAGTGGCGATGTTCGAGCACCTCGGAAGGTACTTAGCTTGTAGGTTGAGCAGTTTGAAGCCTTGTGATTTGGAGCTAACATGGTCGAAGCTCGTTATCCTAATGAGGGAAGCCTATTTTAACTGGTTCTTTTCTAAGTATATTCGAAGTAATGGCCTACGATTTTCTTAGCTACAGTCGGGCGTCCCCAAGTCATGTTAATTTAGCTGGAGCAGCCATTTTACCATAGTCGTATGTGTTTGGACGGAGCGATTTTTGATCCCGAGTAATAGTTTAGGCATCTACACCGAGGGTATGCCCTTTTGGGATTCTTACAAATGCGACGTATAGCCTAAACTTCGAGATTGAGCTCTCTGCCTCTAATAAGGTCTAACAAAATTTTCATGCCTTTTGAGGTCTTACAGTTTGTCGTTGTCATACCCCAACCTCGGGAGGCGCGACCGACGCTCAATCAAGTAAACTCGATCGAGAAAGCCTTACCGAACACTTTCTACACCAAATCAATATGAATACGGAACTCATGCCTTTGACTAATTTAGACGATAATACATGGTGTATACCACATCACTGGTTCATTTCAATATCACAAAAATTTACCGTACATAAGCTAGCTTCAAGGATTCTATTAGAGTTACAGTTTATGGAGATCACAAGCTTCAGATTACAACATATACATATAGTGGACTCCCCGAACACCCGTACATAACCCACACTAGTGTCTTGGAGCCTCTAAGAATACAACAGATAAGCATAACTATGCCGGCAACAAGGCCCTGGCTATACCTCAAAAGTGGGATGCTGTAATAACAAAAGATACACCATACAGCCATATGAAAGAAAAAGGGGCTCACCGAGACTTCGAGTAGACAAATGCTCCGCTACGCACGCTCGGCACTGTCTGCTGTGGAGCCACCTACAATCATAACACGAATGTAGCACCCTCAACAAAAGGGCGTCAGTACATTTGAATTCTAATGGTATGTATAACTAAACACCATTTTACTAGAAAGAACTATCAACTAGATACAAGTAATTAATACGGGCAAATCAAAGAAACAATTCATATAATCTTTCATACAATTTCCACAACATAGATTTGGGCATATCTATCACATGTTCACCATTATTCTCATTACCACCGCCATCTCGAGTGGAGTCCGCTCACGACCCGACCGGCTAGGTCACCTCATTGGAGGCATTACCCTCAATCAATATTCCATTTCCTTTATCCGGAATTCAATATCAGCACATTACCACTATGTGTGCAGCATGGTGTCCAATCACGACCCGATCGGCTAGGTCACCTCATTAGAGGCATTACTCCATTCTCATTTGTCAACACTTCAAATCTTTATCCCACACATATCATAACAATTCCTGTGGCACTCATGGCCACCATCATCACATCGTTTCCCCTTTTCAATATACATTTTACAAGTTGTGATCATAGATACATATATCAAGGATAATTCAAGTTGCAATCATAGGTAAGTGAGCACATAGCTAGAATGAATAATTCTTTATTTCAATGTTGGCTTATAGACCGAGTATTTCAACACATAACAGTACTTTTCATCATTATCTAATTGTCAAGATTGGCACATTATTCACATTGAGGCACATCCTTCACGAATATTTATAGAAATATGCAAATCAATTAATGCATAATAACAATCAATACACTAGCCAATTCAACTCTTATCATAATTTCGTAAATGACGACGGAGCTCAATTTCTAATAAAAAGGGGGTTTTAGCCATACATACCTCAATAAAGCTTTTCCTTACTCTTTTACAATTTTCGGAACTTTTAGCACTTCGATCTATTCAGTAAGAATTACAAATTAAATCGAGAATTAGAGACGAAACAGAAGTTCTAGCTTGGTTCGAGCATATCATCAAACACTAAAGGTGCATTGTAATCTTAACCCCATTTTTGTGAGGAGTTTCTATCATTTTATACCATCAATTGCCTTCTTTTTAGTTTTCTACCATCCAATATCCTATGGTTTGACATGCATGTAGAGAATATCATTCTTATACTCTTGAATTACTTCTTTGCTGGCCCCATGTATCTAAGTGTAGAAATAAGAGTTGAGGTTATGAATCTTACCTCTTGGGAATGAAAATTTAGGTGCCTTCACTTGATTTTCTTCAATGTTCTAGCAAGGCTCAAGGAGAATTTTATGGGAGACACTTTCCACCTCTAAGACCCTCTCTCTCTCTAAAAGTCTCAGAAGATATGCTTAAAATGAACTATAATATCGAATATATCGATAGGGAGGTGGGGTTAAAAATTAGAAAATTGGAGCCCCGAGTCAAATATGCGATCGCAATGCGATCGCAGAGTAAACATGTGGTCCGCATAATGGACCGCAAAATGCTCCCAAAAACTAAACATTCTGACTCAGTCTGCGGTAATAATGCGGTCCGCATTCACGTTCTGCTGTTGCAAAGTGCACTGCAGAACTGACATTCACAAAATTCAAAGGAGAATATGCGATGACTATGCGGTCCGCATTTCGATTATGCGATCGTATTTTCAACCGCATAGTTGACTTCAATTTTAACCAACATTTTGACTCACTCTGCGGCAGATATGCGGTCCGCATACCTAATTTGTGGCCCCATTCTGGACCGCATTTCTTGCATTTTTCTGGAAACTTGTTCTTGACTTTTTAATGCATTATTCAATCCAAAAAGGTCCGCACATATTTATGAATTGTTAACACATGCTCCTAACTTGGCACCACCGAATCCGGCTTTTCGAGTAGGGGTTTCATGGGGCTTTACAGTCATGCCTATTGAGGTCTTACAATTTGTCATGCATGTTAAGGTCTTACAATTTTTGTTGTTATGTAGAATAGATCTAGTTATACCGAGTCTGCCCGCTCGAGGTCTTATAGCCTCAGGTTTTCCACCCCTAGGGCGGACCCTGCTGAGACCGACCACCATGAAACTGAGGACATTGTCTCCTTATGTGACCAAACTCACCGCACTCGTAACAACTACCTGGTGCTCAAGAATGGGACTGAAGGGAACCCCTCACTGCAGATGAACCTTGGGCTAAAGAAGCAGGAGTAGAGCTCTGCGCTGGAAAGGCACTAAGTGAAGACTGGCCCTGCTGAAATCCCTGATGACCACGGCCTGAAGAAGCCCCACTGTCCTCTGGGCGACCTAACTGAGGAGGTCTGAATGAATGACCTTTGCCATGCTGGAACTGGCCCCTGAATGGGGCACCACTGAAGCTACCTCAACCTCGAGGCCTCTTGGCCTCCCTCTCCACACGCTCCCGATGGCGAGCCGTCTCAATATCTCGAGCCATGTCGACTACCTCCTCGAACGAAGCACTCATAACCCTCTCTCTGGTCATCAAAATACGGAGTGGATAGTTGAGGCCATCCACGAACCTCCTAATCCTCTCCTGATCAGTCGGGATCATCCAAGTAGCATGCCGAGCTAGCTGCGTAAACCTCAACTCGTACTGGGTCACAGTCATGTCCCCCTGAATCAACCACTCAAACTGACGATGCAGCTCCTCCTTGCGAGACTGCGGTACATACTTCTCCAGGAAGAGAGTGGAGAACTGCAGCCAAGTAAGGGGCGCTGCTCCAATAGGCCTACACCTCTCAAACTCCTCCTACCATGTGAATGCAGGCCCTAAGAACTGGAAGGTAGTAAAAGCCACTCCACTCGACTCCAAAATCCCTGCAGTGCGAAGCATACGCTGACACTTGTCTAGAAATCCCTGGGCATCCTCGCCCTCATTACCACTGAACATTAGAGGCTGGAGTCTACCGAACCTCTCTAGTCAACGTTGCTCGTCGTCTGGCATAGCCGGAACTATATAATCTGGAGCTGGTGCGACTGGTGCAACTAGGGCAACCGGTGCAGCTGGCTGAGCTCGGACTGCTCCCGGTGTCTACAATCCCTGAACAACCCGCTCGGGTGTGCGAGCAGCGGGGGTCTGATGACCACCCCCGGTCTCTGAGGTAGCTGCTGCAGTAGTGGCAGAGATTGTCTGAGCCAGGCCAATGCAGACGGATAAGATCTTAGCTAAAGCCTCCGGGAGACCAGGAATCACAATGGGCACTGCCGGTGCCTGAACGGGTGCTGCTGGAGCATCTACAGCTGGAGGCTGGTCCTGAGCGGGGGCAACTACTGGGTCAACAGCTGTTGCCCCTGCTGCTCTGCCTCGACCACGACCACAGCCGCGCCCACGGCCTCTAGTGGGTGGTAATGGTGGTCGTCCGCCACGTCCGGTAGCATGGGTTCTCGCCATCTGCGAGAGAATAGAATAAAAAAATTTAGTTCTCGGAGCAACAAAGTCGTACGACAAGAATTTCAAGAATATGAAGTATTTCCTAAAGGTTCTGCAGCCTCTCGAGGATAAATACAGACGTCTCTGTACCGATCCATGGGACTCTACTAAACCGGCTCATGACTCGTGAGGCCTAGTAACCTAGGCTCTGATACCAACTTGTCACAACGCCAATCTCGGTCGTGATGGCGCCCAACACAATTGCTAGGAAAGCCCGACCAATTAATACTCACAACCCAATCACATATCACATTACCGATTAGCAGTATTAAATTAACAGTTTAATAAGTCTTTCAACCGGATAATTAATTAGAAGACAGTACGGAAACAGTAGCATATCCAAAAGGTTTGGGGTCACGAGTTTAGAGCCTCTAAATGAAACAGAGTAGTAAATCCACAATAGTACAAAGATCTAGAATGTGGAAATATCAAAGAGATAAGGGGAGGAGTCGGGTCCTGTGGACGTAAGGTAGCTACCTCGACAACTCCTGATAAATATGGAAAACAGCAGCAGCAGCTCAACTAAGCCTCTAGAACACCTGAATCTGCACACATGGTGCAGGGAGTAAAGTGAGTACTCCAACTCAGTGAGTAATAACCATATATAATGACTGAAGGTGAGAATACACGAAGTACCACAATGTAAAGCTACAGCCAACAGTTTAACATAACTAACGTTAAAAACAACAACAAACAATGACAGGCAAATATCAATGTATGAATGCAATGCAATGAACATGACTGCTACAGCGCGCAACCCGATCCATTTGGGTACCCGCGCTCATTGTGGGGGTTCAAACTACGGAGGGGCTCCTACAGCCCAAGCGCAATATTACCATTACATCGATACGACGTGCAGCCCGATCCACACTCAGTCCAGAATATGCACGTGAGCCACACGACAAAGTCAAGTTATATTTCTTAGTTCCAATTATTAGGAAGATATAGTTTAAGTTTTTTAAAACCTTAGGAATGTGACTAAGCATTTCAAAACAGTGTTTAACTCAGGACTGAAATCATATAACATGCTAAGTATCATGGAAACAATGATAATAATCCCTAAGGGTTTCAAATAATCGGCACACAGCCCAAATATATCATAAAATCCAAGTAGGATATTTACTAATCAGTCTCTAGTCAAGGACATAGCTTGAACATCACTCGGGGCGGACTAAGCCATAGTCCCCAATCACAAATGACCCCGCACTCGTCATAGAGTGCGTGTCTCGCCTCAATATAGCGTCACAGTATGATATATCGGGGTTTCAAAGCCTTAGGTCATCATCTACATCTATTACTCACCTCAAACCGGCCACAAGTCTAGTCTTCTATGCCTTTTCCTCTCGAATCAACCTCCTCGTGCTCTGAATCTGATCAAAACCACAAGGAATACATTACAATAGGCTAATGGAACATAACCCAATCGATAGAACTCGAAAAATACTAAAATCACAAAGTTGGCAAAACCCGAGCCTCGGTCCCACTTCTCGAAAAATTACAAAATTTGCATCAACGGATTCCTCGTCTTGCTACAAGTCCGTACATATAAAATTTACCAAAATCAGAGTCCATTTGACCCTCCAAATTCCATTTTTACATTATAACCTCTCAAGCCCTAACTTACCCCATTTTGGTGAATTTCCTCTAATTTCTATGATAAATCTACCATAAACTCGAATAATCAGGCCAAGGAACTTACCTCCAATCGATTCTCAGTCAAAACCCTCGAAAATTCTCGCCCAAAGCTCTCCAAGTCGCTCAAAAATGGTGGAAACTACCTCTTACTCACGGATATAACATTTAAAATCCTTCTGTCCACAGTGAATTTCACTTCTACGGTCTCTCTTCCGCTTCTGCGGCCAAAATCCGCTTATGCGGTTCTTAGTTAAAAACCAACTCTTCGCTTATGCGACTCAGACTCTGCTTCTGCAGTTCACTCAAAACCGTTTCTGCGGTAAAATGTCATCTCCTGCGGACCCGCTGAAGCGACCATCTTTCGCTTATGCAGAATTACCCTAGCCTGTGCCTAACCGCTTCTGCGACCCCGTATCCGCTTCTGCTGTACATTTTCGCAGAAGCGGAAATACCAGATGACAGCAATAACAGACCTATAGCAAACATCAAAAACTCTCGTTTAACCACTCGAATTCACCCCGAGGCCCCCGGGACCTCAACCAAAAACACCAGCACACCCTAAAACCTCATTCAAACTTGTTCCAACCCTCAAAACACATCAAGCAACGCTAAAACCATCAAATCACCTCGGATTCGAGCCTAAGTTCTTTAAAAATATTCGAAACACGCATTCGATCAAAAACCTAACCAAACGACGTCCGAATGACCTAAAATTTCGCACACACATCACAAATAACATATCGAAGCTACAACAACTCTCGGAATTCCATTCCGACCTTCGGATAAAAATCTCACCTATCAACCGGATTTCGCCAAAATACTAACTTCGCCAAATCAAGCCTAATTCTACATCGAACCTCCAAAATCACTTCCGATCACGCTTCTAAGTCACAAAATCACCTCCTAAAGCTAACCAAATCATCGGAATTCACATCCGAGCCCTCTAACTCATAAGTCAACATCTGATTGACTTTTCCATCTGATTGACTTTTCCAAACCAAGCCTTCTGTAAAGAGGCTAAATGTCTCATTTCCTATCAAAACCAATCCAATTCAAATCTAACACAACCAATGTCGATAATGAAACATGAAGAAGTAATAAATGGGGGAAACGAGGTAGTAACACATGACACAACGGGCCGAGTCGTCACACGTTCCAGGGTATGGTATATTCATGCTATTTCGGAATGTGTATTATAATGTAGCCCGTTGTGTTTGATCGAGATTGGCCGATGATGTGGTTCGCTTACCCTTTGACTCCTTAGAGAGTGGAGATATTGGTGCAGGCAGTGCGTCATGCGATGTGGGATCTATCTTGTCGCGTATTGCTTCTTGCCTACGATTTTGATTCTGTCCTTTTTGTGGGGTTTCATCCTTTTGGAGAAGTAGGGTCCCAAAATATCTTTGGGCTATGCATCTGAGGTCATCTAAATAAGGCGTCCGTGCCTTGTACCTCCTTTGATGACATGGGACTCGGCATTTCAGTTTAGGCTGGTCATGCTGTGGTGGGGGGAATGGTCTTTCCCCCTTATTGTAGCGATTGTTGTTTGGAGTCTGTCAAAGATTTGAAAAGTGGATGTGCTTTCACTCGGCGTTCTGACAGTGTTGATCGAGTCACCTGAACTCATGAGCACATGTTTTATTTAATATGTATCGAGTGAGGAAGAAGGTTACCAGTGCTTCATTGTGGGGTTGAGACAAGATGTCAGTACCCTCTTTGCTGAATGTACGGGCATTATCTCGGGGGATATATCCCCAGATTTTCCTTTCTCTGGTACCGAGAATTTTTCTCTCCCTTTTACAAGTTCTTGGAAAGGGTCGTCGTTCCTCCATTATAGTAGTAATGTGCTGTGGCCCGTTTGCTTCGTTACTCCTGGCCGCCTTCCATATAGGGGGCTGAACTTGAATTTGGTCGCTCGTCGATTCTCGACAATAATGTTTGTTGGGCGGCTTGGCGTTTCTTCTTTGGAGCTGGTGGCTATCTTCGACCCTGCGGCCTTACTTGCTATGTAGTTCCCTCGCCAGGCTATGATCCTTTTGAGGGGAATTTGGTCGAATTGGTCCAAGCCATTTGACGTCCCCAGTTCTGCCTACGGCGAGCACGATGATTGCTATAGCAATATGGAAATTTTACTTTGGTGGGCGAGGTGCTCTGGCCGGCCATGCGTCCTTGTCGAACCTAGATTTGTTGATGATCCCTCGAGGATATTTTCCTCGGGCCGTTCTCTGATTATTGCAAGGTAGATAGCATCTTGGGGCGTTCTTCCTATCTATGGCGCACGGGAGGCATCTCCTTCTGTTCGGCATTGATTTCTTTTCCAGGATCTTGTATGGGTAAGCTGAGCCTGAGGAGGCTCCCAGATAGTCATCTGCAACCCTGATTTGTGACTGATGCCGGGCACGGGCATCTAACCAGGTCTTGGTTGGGTACCTGATCAAGATGCAAATTCCCATTGCGTTTCATTATCCCTTGGTTCGGCCTTGGGCGTGTCGGGTTCTCTTGTTGCTGCTTTGATGGCATCGGCGTGCGCCTTTATGGAGGAGTTTGCTGGTACAGTAGGCGAGTTCATAGGGTCGGGCTCTGGGTTATGATGCCACATCACGGTTCCTTTCGAGGATGTTTCCCCCAACTTCTTTGATAAGACGGGCTTGATCTCATCATCCTTTGGGTCGTTGCCTTTTCTCGCGAGCGCATAGGCAGTGATGCGTTCGTTGGGATTATGGGTCCCGTTGTATCTAGGTAGCTCTGGCATTTTGAGCTTCTCTGGAATGGGTTCTGGGGTCACTTTCTCGGGGGACGGCCAGTACAGGAACTTCCATGAACCTAATTCGATCTTTTTGGTAAGATCCTCGAGCATCTTTGCCATTGCAGGGTCGGCTACTGATCCGTCATAGCTCGATCTCTTAGGTGCTTGCTCGGCAGGGGAACTGCCTCCCGTACTACTGTGCTAGGAGCCTTCGGATTTGTAACCGAGTTACAGCCAACTATTGTGCCCGCAACATTTCAATAATAACACGAAGACTAACGTCCTATTCTTCCCGGGCTGGGGTTTTTTGGGCTTCCTGTCCATCATTATAACATATGCTACTGTGGGTGTATGAGGTCTCGTCAACCTTTTGTGCATCATATGAATCCACATCCGCTAGGATCGGTCCGTGCACGTTATCAGGATTCTGTGGTTGCTTCTCGACAACCAGAACAGCCACGCCGTTTTCCCCGTGGTTTTCAAGGTTATCCTTCTCAACTCTGTTTACCGAGCCAAACATTTTGACCTGAAATCAAGAGATCTTGGACAAGAAAAAGTGTGAAAGATAACTTGCATTTTTGTAGCGGAACCAGCAATAAAATAATCACTATTATTTTTAGCTCTACGATGGGCTCCAAACTGTTTACCGTGAAAATGGTAACGACAACTAAATTTCTAAATGGGATTCTAAAAATATGTGATCTATTTTTATGCTAATTGTTAGAGCATTTGATGCTAGGATTATGAAGTTTAATGAAGAGATTCTAGCTAAGACGAGGCAGTAATAAAATCGAGGGACTCGTTGCCGTGGCTTCGGTCTGGTTAATGGAGAACCTTGATGCCAATATCTGGGCTTGATCTTGAGCTATTGGGGGTTGTCGGGAATGGGATAACAGATGAAATATAATCAAGCAAGGCTCTTTATGACCAATACCAAGCAATAAATGAAGAACAAGTATGAAACTAATAATGCTAAGGGTAGCCTCAAGCTAGTAAGGACGAGCAAGTTTAGAGAGAAAAAAGAGAGAGAAGGATGTTATTGATCCGGTGGAGAATAGTTGGAGCAATATCAGTCCGTTAAAAAGTAGTGTAGGCTCCCTTTATATAGGAGGGGAACCCGACTATAGTACAACATGCATTAATTGTAAATTATGGAGATGGGATGGCTAGACGCGACGCTTCGGCATAGGATCTGGATAGGCCAGCTCTGTTAGACTTAGCCATGTGCCTTGGGAACTTCCCCTTCTATTCTTACCTCGACCTCTGTCTTCTTCGAATAGGGCCTCAACGATCCTCGAGGGAGTGGACTTGGTAGTGGCTCCACGTCCTCGGGGTCTCGAGGCATTCGTTCGATTTGGCTCAACAGCGAGAAATCAAGTCCTCTAATTTGGCCACGTACAATCCTACAGGAACCCATTGTCAAAAGAAAAAAAATATCTATCAATAGGGAGAAGCGAAATCAGGGTTACATAGTCGAAGATGCACGTACATTCAGTAACGAGTACATTGGTAATTTCTTTTCTTATGAGTACTTTTCAAATTAAGTGTGTGCTTGTTGATCCAGGTGTCTCGGCCAACATTATCTGGTCGAGGGTGGTAAAGCAGCTCGGACTGGGGAAATCACCCTCCCTGTCAACGTGGCCATCACAACCCAAAATTTCAATTTTCATGTAATCGAATGAGACATGAGGTACAACGCGTTGCTCGGAAGGCCATGGATACACTGCATGAGAGCACTAACCTCCACTCTTCATCAAATAATGAAGTTTTTTACAAAGTATGGAATAAAAACTATGTACGGAGAACATCATACTGCAAGAGAGATGTTCGCGATGCATGATGTGGCACGGGAATCGATGCCTTCAACATCGAATGAGACAAAGGATAAGCAAATAGTGAAGTAGCAATCACTATATAAATTTTTGACTACATTCAACTGAATGAGCAAAGGATCGTACCACATCCCCAGAGAAAATAGTGGAAGCACATTGATGCTTGAGACGCCGTCACAACTAAGGTATAATCGCCTCCCTTTTTGTTTTTCTTCTTAAACTAACTTCTGTGCATGCATCCGGCTAGAAGAATCGAAGTGCCTTCCATCTTGAAGACCTCAAGGTTTAAAGCATGCGTTGCATTCTTTTCCTCCGATTGGATTTTATCCAATAATGGTTTTACCAGCAAGGTTTTTAACGAGGCAACATCTATATGCTACCTAAGGAGAACTCAACAAGTACTCAAGGCTTCTCTTCAATTAAACTCGAATATTGGGGAGCATTCTTATAGGATATCACCCCCTCGGAGAAGCCAAGATGAGTCAAAAAAGGTCTCGATTGGAAAATGATGTATCAGGCCAAACCGTCGAATAAACCATGTCCGCATAAAATAACCAAACCCTTCACAAAAAAAACTCGTATACTTGTACCAAGTAATCAAAGAATATTTTTTCCTCCATTAAAACGCTTTACGCTTCAAAAGAAGTATGGTATTTTTATAAGAAACGATTCTAGAGCCAGAAATTTCCCGAATACTCGGGGACTAACGTCCAAAACTCGAAGCCATATGACCTCCGGGATGAAAACTTCAAACTCGTAAGCCTTCAACGAGGCAACACCAAGGATACAAAGAATGGCTCCAGAAGCAAAAAAAATTCGACATCTCGGGGATTGTCATCGAGTGTCATTCAATCAATTTGTCAAAAACTCAAGCCTATAAGACCCCAATGTGGGCAAGCTTGAGCTCATAAGGCCTTTATAAGGCAAACCTGTATGATCTCAAGCAAGGCATGAGTTGTACTTGTACCAAGTAACCAAATTTGTAAGATCTCGAGTAAGGTATTTTAAAATTTATAAGACCTTACAAAAGGCATGATCCCGATCTTAAAGTTAAGGATATATATTCGAACTTGTAAGACCCCTAAAAGTCATACCCTCGATATAAAAGTCAAAATTAATTCACTCGGGGACTGAAAGGCTATGGCCAAACACAAAGACTACGATCAGAAGGCTCCGACCAAACTAACACGACTCGAGGATGCCCGACCATCGCTATAAAATCACAAGCCTTCAAATTACTTTGAATATACTTCGAAAAGAACTAGTTAATCAGGCTACCCTTGGCATAAGCAAAATAGCTTCGATCATATCAGCTCCAAACAACATTTTTGAAACAATTCAGCCATCGAGCGGAACCTCATGAGGTGTTCGTTTATCACTGCATAATGGCTCATAATCAAAGTTCTTATCAAACCATCGAAGAGTCAGGAGAACACAAAAACTTCAAAGAGTGCTTAACGAGGGAAAAATAAAGACTACATTAGTGGTCGTACCGACCAAACACGTAAGAGACACTATCGCCAGCCCATATTAAAGGTCGTACCGACCCAACACGTAAGAGCCACTATTTCCTGCCCATATTAAAAATAGTACCAACCCAACACGTAAGAGCTACTATTTCCAGCCCATATTAAAGGTTGTACTGACCCAACGCGTAAGAGCCTAAGAGAAAGCTTAAAATTAAAAAACTTAAGGGTCAATAAGCTCTACTCAAAATCTGACTCGAAGACTGAGCCCAAAATAGTTAACTAAAAAGTGCCTAAGGGCAAATGCATAAGAGCATACGAACTAGCCCAACAAGCCTCAGAGCCGATCTATAAACCTAAAGGTTTACCTCAAAGTCCAATTCACCTGTCCAAACATTGACAAACATATAAATTCGAAACAAAGAAAGACATACACAAGCAAAGAGAAATGCATGAATAAAACTAAAAGGCTCCTTTTCATATGTATATGTGAAAAAAGACAAAGCTTCATTTATAAATGTTCTCTACGAGCATCATACACAGAATCATAAAGAATCAGCCTAGTCTACTTGCCCCTTGGGGCCTGTCGCTCGTCGGTTCTATTTCTCATTATCTTCGACATCAAACAAGAAGAACTTGGTATCATATTCATCCGCCTTTGCCTGCTTTGTCTATTCCGAGAGATCGAAGCCCTTAGCGTGGATCACCTTGAGGGTTTCCCTCCGAGATTTGCACCGGGCATATTCATTGCTACTGTTCTCTTGATTGGAAGCCCCTCTCAGCTCGAGCGTCAGCAGTGCCTTTTAAATAGACAACCACTTTCTTATTGGCCTTTGCTAAGCTTCAGCCCTAGTGTCCACAACCTCGGCCTTTATCTCCAAAATCTCATACTCGATCCTCGCAATTATGCTCTTTTGGACAGAAATATTTCCACAAACATTTTGGAGATGCACGTCGAGGGCAGAAGACATTGCCAAAGCATTCTTCTTGGCTGCCACTTGGGCATCTGCCTGAGCCTTTAGCTCGTCACGCTCACATTGGCCTGACCAACTTCGCCCCAAAGGCATTTCAAGTCCTCCGTCTTTCTCTACAACTAAAATATCAAAATCCTAATCGCAGAGGGTGGAAGAAAACATACAGCCCCTCGAAGCAGAGGTTATATGTCCCTCGAGGTAGCTTTCATAGTTCTAGCTCCAACTCGCTTCATACCGTAGGTATACTAACTCCTCTCATCTTTTTTCACAAATAAGACTGAAGGATTTTTCCCCATCCAAGGCTTTCTGAAACCTGGCCTCACAGCGAAGCAACTCGTACTTAAGCTTGCCAAAGGACTACGAAAAAGGAGCTCGATAAGAAAATGAAAGTGCAAAACTAAAAATCCAATACAAGCGGTAAAAACTTACCATAGAACAGAGTGGCTGAGCCTCCTCAAAAGTCGAGTGCATACCTACCAACCTGGTCTCGTTGGGCCCAGCAGAGCTATTCCTGATAGGAATGTGATCGTTCGAGACCTTGCTTGAGTTAGTCAGCCCCTGAATTTGAAAATCCATCGAAGTACCTTCGATAGGAAAGGAAGATGGTATCGAAGGAGGAACCATTTTTCTAAGGCCAGAAGCCTCGGGTGTTGCAGGCTCGGTTGACATATCTTCTCTGGGCCTCCGGGCAGGACTTGTCTCACAATGAGCACCTTCACCCTGTGAGGGTGGTTCCTTCCGCTTGTTATTCCTTGGTCACAAAGTTGACAAACCTTCCTCTTCTCCGAGAGGGCACGGTCTTGTCTCAAAAAACTTCTCAATGCCTATGATGATGGAGTTATGCATATAAAAGAAAGTACCTTTCAACAAGAGAAAAACACACAACACGTATATGGTGTTTTTCCTCCCATCTACCCTATGACAGATCTCGCCACCTATGCTTATCAAAGATCAAGCAGGCTGCCAGCTTCCAAGCCTAATCCGTTAGGTCAGGGACCCTGTATATCATCTACGGGACTACTGCAAAAAAGAAAGGGAAAGTGTCTTTATAGAATCTGCCTCCACCGTGAGCAAGAACGATAGAACATACAAGTGCACCACTCACATGTGAAATTCCATTTCTCTAGAAACGGCAAGAAATCCACGGGGATAATATCGATAGTTCATACTTGGAAAAATCTGTTCATCCATCCTCGGTCCCCATCTTCTTCATCATCGACAGCACAGAGCCTGGTGGATCGACATCGCAAAGTTACCAGTGTCGACGCCCCCCTTTTTTTTTCTCGATGAATTGGGTATACGACATTCGGGAAGACAACTCTATTCCCGTTAAGGAGTTGGGTTTTGGATTTTGGAGAGTCGCCACCTAATGATTATAGTGCATTAGGACACTTTAAGAAGAATTAAAGATGAAAACCAGAGTTGGGTAAGGGCTTGAAATTATCCCGATGGGAAGGTGTTAGGCACCCCTCAAGATCCACTAGTTTGGTTCCCGGCCATGCTACAATTGTGACTTTAAATGCAAGCAAATAGGTAAACAAACAAGCATTGTAAATACGATAAAACTGTTACAAATAAAAATTTAAAGATGCTGAAATTTAGAAGATAACAGTTTTGCAATTTAAGAAGAGATACGCAATGAGGGGAGAGATCAAATAATGATGCAAATAACTTAGGGAAATAAACAGAAATGGAAGTTTGAAAAAAGGTTTTGGGAAACTTTTGAAAAATTTAAAAATATCAAACTAATAAAGAGGGAGGGGGTCCTAGGTTCATACATTACATGGATCATTCGCACAACACCAGTACCTAATTGTACGCATAGTGTTATCGTGTGATCATCATCTCCATGTCTAGCCTTCCCACCCCGTTAAGGTATTAAAGCTCGAAACGGTATCGTTTACTTACCGCATGCTACTAACCATCCCAATCCTATCAATCCCGGGGGTATTAGGACTTCTAATCCTAAAAGGGAAAGAAAGGGATGGAGGCCTTTATGGAGCTTAAAGGATAAAATTCTACTCGACATTCAAAACAAGTAGCAAGTAAGAGGGGAGAACAAACAATCATACAAGGCTCAAATTAACCCTAGAAATCAAACAATCATTTAGTTTAGCATGCCTTAACAAATACTGGTTTGGTCTTAGATTAAATTTAAGAAGCGAACGGACTGGTTCAACACATGTGTTTTAGGCAGAAAGTCTGCATTAGGCAACTCGGATACAGTTGTCACGTATTAAGGTATTCAACGCGAGTTATTTAGAAAAGTATTGATTTCAGAAGATAGGCTAATGCAGAAGAGTTTTTGAAAGAGAGAACAGACTACAGACTTAGCTTAGAAATGAGTTTTAAAGAAAATCAGCGGACTGTCCGGTTATAAAACGCAGAAATAATTGTAAAGAATTTTGGAGAAAAGACAGAACTATCTGAGGAAAAGAGTAAGCTGCAGGACTGTTTTAAAAGATGAGTTCAGGAAGACTAGAATTTAGTTGGAAAACGCTTAGGCAGAATATTGGAAAAGAAACCGTTTAAGAAAAGATGCAGATTTGAAGAACTCAACTTTTAGGACAAATGTACACTCATTCGAGAGAGTTTTATCAAAAAGATTAAGGCTTTTGAAAATGTTACTGAATTAAGGCGTTAAGGACCAGTTAACAGATCATTATCAAACGAATTTGATGCAAAATCCTATAGGCATGATATCTATATTTGATTTTTTATAACCTGTTAAAGAATTTATGAAGTGATGATTGTTTTTAATTAATCCTACAGTTTGCCTAATGAATATGCATTCCCTATAGATATGATATCTATATATGAATTTTCAGAAAAAAGCTTAGAATTCCTATAGGCAGGATCTCTACACGCGTTAGTTACAGAATATGAGCGTCAAATCCTATATGCATGCCTTCTATGTGATTTGCAATATAGTTAAACATTAAACCCTATAGGCAGGATTTCTAGGTGACTTGCAGCATAATTAAACGTTAAACCCTATATGCATGGTATCTATGTGATTGAATCAGAGATGTTAAACAGACCTATAGGCAGGATTTCTAGAAAAAGAGAGTCCTAAAGCATGATATCTACCCTTATTGATACAAGAAAGTAAAACCTCTCCCACACCCTTTTACTATATTCCCCCGAGTTTTTTATACAAATTATTACAGACCAGAAAATAGCTAATAAAAATACATCAAAAACCAACAGCTAGATCCGAGCAGCCTAATTCAATCCTAATGTCCAATAACATGTGTTTAACCAACTCGGGGATCCATATTTCCAAAGCCTTCTCATTATCCAGGGTGTTTCAAAGTTCCAAGGAATCTCAGGGATCCCCGGCATTGCTTACACCCCAGATACCATTAGAATTAGGAACAGTGCGGTGTGGAAAAGCCAGCTCTCAGGCATCTAAGTTCAGAGGGAGCTCAGGGGTCCCAAAACATGGCTTGCAAGAGAGGAGCAGAACTTATTGCTAGGAATAAGTGCAAAGTGAAAGGGAATTCGGGGTAGGGGGCATGACAGTTGGTGGCCATACCTAGCCACAAAACAGGCTCGCACACCCATAACAATAAGTTTAGTCAAACAAATTAGGAGCAGACCCTTGCAGGTCAAACCAAAGTCTGGTTAGTGATTAGGACACTATCAGACCCAAGTCCAAGGCTCAAGCACATAAGAAAGGGGAAAGGGAGTGGGAATTGATTGAGTTAGGGATTCAAAGAACACAGTTCAAAACCGTAGGCAACAATATTGGAGTGCTGCTATGCCCTGAACCATAACTCACATACAAAAGGGTAAAGGGGTAAAGGGGATTTACAGAATATCAAATTCATGACAAACAATCGATTGCCTGCAAAACTTAAATACAGAAATATAAAGGAGAGGAAACATGTGGCCATAAACTAAAACAAATATCAACTAAAGGAAATAGGCAGAATTAAACACATTGTTGTTGAGGCATGTAAACTAACTGAAACGCACCAGTAGAGAAGCAAAAGAAGTGCAGAAGAAAATAAAGACAGTCCACAGCAGCACGAGTATCAAAGAGAGAATTTTAAAGTGAAATTGAATTGTGAACTCAGATGGTGTTCTGTGTTCGTGTGTGTTCAAAGAGAATGGAGGAGAGTATATATAGTGTGAGAAACATGCAAAAATAAGGCAAGGATTGCAGTTCAGCAGTAATTAGGGGAACAACTGTCAATCAAATCAGTATCAAAGACTTCCTTTAATTAAGGAATTAAAACCAAACGGTAACATGCAAGTGCTAAGTAAGGAAAGAAATCACATAGGCTGAATATGACTAATAAGAAAGCATTTCAAGCATAGTACAAGTGCATAGCAGGTAATGGAGGCTAGTTCATCCGACTCTAATCAAGGAAAGATCTATAAGAATCCAATATCAGTATTACCAAGGTAAGGGAATCAATCAACTTGAGTAAAAAGCAGGGTCGGAAGGAAAATATTTCAAACAAGTCCAAGAGACAAGGGAAATCAAGACAATAAAGGAAAGAATCAATTCAAGAGTGCAATCATAATTACACAAAGAAATTTGAAATCAGTCCAAAATCACAGGTTATTTTGAGAAAGAAATTTAACCTATAAAGAGTGCACAAACACTAAGCATGTGAGGCTAGATTTTAAAACAAAGAGGAGTGTCATGCATTAAAAATTAGTGAGTAGAGGACTATAGGAACAAGGTAGTCATCTCAGAGAAGAGGGAATTATCAGGTAGCATGAAATGGTCAGGTAAAAGGCCTTGTAAAGAGGTCAGAAAAGTTAAAATAAAACGTTGAAATTCAATCGAGCAGTAGAGGAAAACACTTCAGGAATTCAAATAGACCCAAAGAGGCTAGGGTTTTGATATGAAATACGTTCAAAAATAAAAAAAAACAAACCACGTAACAAGTAGCCTCAATGACTCGAATGAGCCCCGAATTTTAGGGCTTTCACTAACAGTTAAGTCTAGAGATGAAAGCAAGTAAGTGAGGCAAAAATAACAACGAAATAAATGCAAAGACCATGAAAAGGACACGTACTTCACAGTTGAAGAAGGTCATGAGAATCATAATAAAAGGACAGTCATGCAAATACAGTAGAAGATCTCACAAACACGATGTGACGACCCGACCCTTCGTTACGTGAGTTACTGCCTCGTTTCCCCCTTATTGTGTTGCTTCATGTCTCAATGTCAGTATTAGAGTTGATCGGGTGTAATTGAATTGGTTTTGGTTAAAAATAAGGCACATAGCCTCTAAGAAGGAAGCTTGTATTAGAAAAGTCAACCGGAAGTTGACTATGTAGTTAGAGGGCTCGAGTGTGAATTCTGGTGGTTCGGTTAGCTTTGGGGGATGATTTGTGACTTAGAAGTGTGATCGGAATTTAATTTGGAGGTCCGGTGTAGAAATAAGCTTGAATTGGCAAAGTCGGAATTTTAGCGAATTTCGGTTGATAGGTGAGATTTTGATTCGAGGGTAGGAATGGAATTCTGAGAGTTGCAGTAGCTTCGCTAGGTTATTTTGGATATGTCTGCAAATTTTCAGGTCATTCGGACGTCGTTTGGTTGGGTTTTTGATCGAATATGAGTTTCGGAAGTTTTAAGAAAAGTTAGGCTTGAATTCGTGGTAATTTGATGATTCTTGTGTTGTTGTGTGTGTTTTTATGATTGGAACAAGTTCGTATGGTGCTTTGGAGTAGGTTGGTGGTCTTAGTTGGGGTCCGGGGGGCCTCGGGATGATTTCAGAAGGTTTAACGGGAATTTTGAAGTGTTGTAGCAGGTCTGTTCTTAAAGCTTCTGGTATTTTCGCATCTGCAGAAATAGGACTGCAGGAGCGGTTCCACAGATGCGGCTCTTTGATCGCAAAAGCGGTCCTGGTGGAGGGGTGGCTTTACCGCAAAAGCGGAAGGATTCTGCAGGAGCGGACACCGCATAAGCGGTATTTGACCACAGAAGCGGTCCTGGGTTATATAGTTGAGACCGCATAAGCGGTCAGGGTAACCGCGGAAGCGTCTTCCGCAAAAGCGGTAGAGGGACCGCAAAAGCGAAAATCGCAGAAGGGTTAAGTGAATCAGTGTATTCGAATTTCAGAAGTGAGAAAACATTTTGGACTAAGGACTTAGGCAATTTTTGGGCGATTTTGAAGAGGCTTCGAAGGAGAATCATCAGGTATGGATATTTGGACTCGGATTATGTTATTATAGTGTAAAAACATGAATTAATCACTGAAAATTGAAGGAATCAAAGGGTAAAAATGGAGGTTATGGCTTGAAGCCTAAGAGAGAGTAAAGTGATGATTTGAGGGGTCTAATGGACTCCGATTCTTGTGTATTTTATATGTATGGACTCGTGGTGAGACGAGGATTCCGGAAATGTAAATTTTGTAATTTTTCAAGAAGCGGGACCGAGGCTCGGGTTTTGCTAGTTTCGAGGTTCTTGCTATAATTCGATTGTTTTCGATTGGGTATTGTCCCATTTGCATATTGTGATGTATTCGCTCTGTTTTTGGCTAGTTTCGACGCGCGTGGAGGCCGATTTGAGGGGCAGAGGCATTGCGGGCTTGAAATTTCGCCGGTTCGAGGTGAGTAATACTTGGGAATAATATCCTAAGGGTTTGAAACCCCGAATTTGCACATCTTAGTGCTGTATTGTTGTGACTTGCACGCTGGACCTGAGCGTGGGGCAGAGAACCGTTGGGGATCGTGACTTGGTCCGTCCCGGTTGTTGGTTTTTACCGCGTATTTGCAAATGTTTTGTTGTTATCATTATGACTTGGGCTCATTGCCGTACTTGGGGCTTATTGCCGATTGTTTGAACTCTTTATGAACTATCATCACTGTTTCCCCTCACTATTTGAATTATTATTTGAACTCAGTCCGTGTGATTTACACTGTTTTATGAACTCAGCTATATTTTACTCAAACTTGGAGATTTAACTTATATTTGAACTATCATTTGAGCTGAGTATTATTGTTTTACTGATGCCCGAGGGGCTTTTTTTTGACTATTTTTGGACTGATTGAGGCCGAGGGCCATATGTGAGGGCATGAAGAGTGATGTGAGGAGGCTTTCAGGCCTCGAGCGTTATGTGTGCATATGCATATACATGCATGGATCGGGTTGCATGCCACAGTGGTGTGATATTGATATTGCGCTTTGGCTGTAGGAGCCCCTCCGGAGTCTGAACCTCCACAGTGAGCGCGGGTACCCAAATGGATCGGGCTACGCGCCGTAGAGGTCATATGCATTGCATTGCATTCATGTATGTACTCCTATTTGTACTACGTGACATGACATTTAGCACTCATATATCATCGGCATACATACTGCTACTTGCCTTGTTGACCAGATACCCTGGTATTATATGTTAAAGAGTGCTGTGCCCAAGGGGCCGATTTGCTCTATCTGATGTAGCATTTATATGCTTGGCTGTTGAAAAAGTAAAAGAGATATTTGTAAAAGAGATTTTTAACTGATCTTGAGATTTTCTAAATGATTTTTACAGCGTTTCGTTTTTTTTCTCAAAGGGTTGTACCGTTTTTTTATAGAATTTTGGTGTGCCCATACGTGTTTCCTTATCGCTCAGTTATTATTCTCTTTTATTACCACTGAGTTGGAAGTACTCACTTTACTCGCTGCACCTTGCGTGCAGTTGCAGATTTTGTTCACCCGGTAACGGGTTATTAGCAGGACTGAAGGCCATATTGCAGTAGTTGAGCAAGGTGACCGCCAGCGTTCGCGGCACCGCATCACGTCTTTGAAATTCCAGTTTTACCTTGTATGTATATACTATGTTGGCCCAATAGTAGTGTTCCCTACTCGTTATATGCTCGTGACTTGTGACACCCCGGTCGGGTTGTGTGGGATGAAATTTAATAGTTACATGTCATTAAGTAGTATTTCTATTCATTTATGTTTAATAGCTGCTAAAAGAGGATTTGGGGTTATTGGCTGGCCTTGTCTTCACGAGAGGCGCCATCACGATCGGATATGGAATTTAGGTCGTGACAGACAAGGTAGGAAAACCACAGTAGAAGAAACACATAAAAATCAAAGAAACCCTAAATTAAAATCAAGCGATTTTTAAAGGAAAACTTGGGGAAATCATTTAAAATGTAAAGTATAGCATAGATTCAGCATAGATCTAGGAAAACAAACAAAGAAGGAACCTCGAATAGCTTAGGTTCTTGGAGAAAACCCTAGAGATGAGAAAGGCGTGGAAATAGGTCCGATCTCGAGTCGGAGAGGTCAAGAATGAGGCTTTTAGAGCGTGAATACGCCGGAGCATGGTCGTAGAGGCCATAGAACTACATATCTGAGAAGATCTAAAAAGCGAACCATCGAAGTCAACCTTCAAAACCTCGAACAACCAAGGTTTAACGGCAAGGGTGAGTGGGTACAAGCCATCCATGGCCAAGGCTGCCATGGATTCCGGAGGAGATGAGACGAAAATAGGCAGAATAAAGCTAGGGTTTCGAAGAGGGCTAGAGAGGATTTGGGAGATGAGGGCGGCTGTCTTTGGTAAATGATTAGGGTTGGGGGTAAGGGTGAATTAAAAAAGGAAAGGATGGACCGTTGATCAAAATGATCAACGACCAGGATTTAAAAGAGGCCCGGACGGGTTTAGGAATTTGGGTCAAGGGGTCGGGTTAAAAAATGTAATTGGGTCATTTAGTTGGGTTTGAAATTGGGTTGGTTTTAGGCCAAAATTGTAATGGAATTGGGCTTATAATTGAAATGAAATTAGGCCAAAACTTGAATAGCCAGTTTTTTCCTTTTATTTTGATAAAATGATATAAATAATTTTGAAATTAAATTGAAGGTACTGAATCAGTTAATGACATAAAAATATTAATTTAAAAATACTGGAACCAAATTTGTAATTATAAAATACTATAAAATCTTAAAGAGGCTAGTATTGCAATTATATACAATTTAGTTTTAAAAATACCAAACGAATTTGTAAAAATATGCAAAAATCACGTTAGTTAAACTTTGATGTAAATATGAGAATAAAAATAAATTGCCCACCAAAATGATATTCTTAGGAATAATTATCGGATTTTATGGTATAAAAAATAGGCAATAAGTTGGTTTAAAAATCATTAAAATGCCAAAACCCTTTGGTGTACTTATATATGCTATTTTGAAAGTATTTTGGGTATAAAAATACATAAGGGAAAAATTAGGTATCAACAATCAGGCCTCGGTGATGAAAGGACCGATACAACCTAATGAGATGGCTAAGGGTGAACTCAAGCCCGGCTTACTTTGCAAAAAACCTTATCATCAATACTACCCTCTAGAATGATGGGTGAACCTATGCCAGGGTAGCCCGATATCTTTGATAGAAGTCCATCACGACTCTATAGAGAGGGACTGACACAAAGGGGTATGTGTATACGTTCAGAAACCCCTCTACATGAGCCATGATGCTCTCTTCCATCGAAGGTATCTGCAATTCCACCTCTTCTCCCCATCCGCAGTCTCTCCTCATTGCCTCGAGGTGTCCCTCTCCTATTTATGAAATGAACCCCAATGTGTAATCCTAATGGCCCTGAAATTTGGAGTCTCTCTAACGTAAAGTTCCTTATCGAGACAATACCTTTCGGGTTTAGCTCACCGGACACTGGCGGCGCACCGCCAACCGAGAGGCCAATGGAGGCAAAACTCTCATCTTCTAGGTGAACAGGCACAACGTAGTAGCCATAACTGTGATAGAACAAGAAAAGGAAAATGGTAACTTAGGCGAAAGCCTTGAATATAATTGGTGAAAGAACAAAAGTAAGGAGGAAGAACTCTATAGAAAGGGATAGTTGCTTAAAGTAGCGGAATGCTCAAAAAAGGGTAGAGCAAACTCATATATATACCAAGCAACGATTGTCCGCCTACTTTCAAGATCAGTTAATTCTAACTAGGCCATTATCGCTTTAGGGAAGTGTACCGGTGGGATCATGTCGCTCAATAACCGCGCCATATGAATTACATTGTCGTACAACAACCGAGGGTAAGCGATTCCCATGTCAGTCTAGCCTCGATATGGTGCCCAACCTCGAGGACCCCTGACACTAACGCAATTTTCTCTAAAGAGCCATCAACACCGATCTATCCTTGAGATGGTGCCCGATCTCGAGGATCACCATCAAAATAAAATTGGGCTCTAAGGAGCTATCGGCATCAATTCAACCTCGAGATGGTGCCCAATCTTGAGGATATCTATTATTATAACTATGAGCTCTAAGGAACTATCCACATAAACATAGCCTCAAGTTGGTACCCAATCTCGAGGATCTCTGCTATTGCGAGTGCGGGTCATTCACCTGATTCTTTGCCCCCAGGATACTTGGGCTCGAATCAGTTCTCACTTGAGGGTTATTGATAAAGTCTCAGGGCTATTTTTGCCTTCAGATTAATTTAAACGGCCTCTCGATTACTTTAGCCCAGGGACCATCCGAGTTCGAGTGTATCCTCGCTTAGGGGCCATCTATAACGACTTAAGGCTATATTCATTTTAAGCCCAAGATCGATTTTCGCTCAGTAAGAGGCTACTCGAGTTCAAGCAATAGGTGCAAGTCCTAAAGGCTATCTTAAAAATTCAGATGATCAAGCAAACTCATCCTTCGAGGACTATCGACTGAGCTTAAAAAAGTAAGTTTTATTTCAAGGAAATCCAAGACCCTGCTCTTATTCAATTCGAGCTCGGAAGTCCCGACGACCTAAGTTTGTATCAAAATCTATCCAGGCTTAGTTCGAGGTATGATGAAAGGTTTTTTTAGGAAATATCATATAAACCAATCGAGAACCAAGGGAATATCTATATCCAGGTCCAGGATTCGGACTAATTAAAAAAGTCACATGCTCGAATTTCTTGCAAATGTAGGTAGAAGGAAATTCAACACAAGTTAAAGACAAATTGAAGACGCATTTTTGTACTAATAAACGATGATTACAAAAGCCCACGAGGGGTCCTTACAAAGAACAAAAAATAATAGCTAGAAGACTAATCTACTCTCAGAGGTGCATCCTTGGGAGCGATATCTGCGAGAACCATTCCCTCGGGATCCCATTTGGATCTTCAGAGCGACGCCTTCGAGAATCTCCTCTGAAGAAGCAATAGATAAGGAAGAACCTATAACCTATCAAATAGAAAAAGCTTTTAACAGGCAGGGAAAATTGTGGCTTGGTCAAAAATTTGGGTAGTATGGGTCTCGTCAGTACTACTATTGTGAAGCCACTTCTTGAGACGTTGCACCGGTGTGGGATAAAATAGTTAGTAGATAACGCCACCTCACTCTGGAGAAAGCAAAAAGAATGAAGTGCCACACCAGGTTGAAGTTAAGAGAGATGAGCAGCAGTTCACTGCCCACATATCCTTTGATGCGGGAATAATTTGAAGCCCCTTTCTCACTATTTTGGGCCAACAACAATAACAAAAACAACAAATCATTACGATCCCACTCAGTGGGAAAAGGTTCTAATAAATAGCCATGGCATAACTGGCAAAACCATTGTCGTCTGACCTTATGGTCACGGGCTTGAACCATGGAAAATAGATTTTGGATGAAGATGAAGATAAGAAAAAGGTTAAAGTTTGTTGAAGAATGACTAGATGGAGATTTGATTCAACAAACCTCCCATTTATAGAAAGACAGTAACGTAACAGATGGCGCAATCATTATGTTTGGAAAACGTATCGACATGCTCAATCAATGTTTTTTTGGGAGTGGATCGGTGGCGATATCAATGCTTTTGGGAAAATGAGCTGGCAGTGCATTACAATGCTCCTGGCAAGATGAACCGATGGGACATTTTAGTCATCACAAGAAATTACATCATAGATATGATGTTATCACGAGATAATCAAGGAGATCGATGTGAAAACCATTTCTTATAATCTTATTCTAAGAAACGCGGGGACTATCTGTATACAGCTAAATTGGAGAGTTCGATTTTGTGGTCATTATGGCGCTTTGTAGGATCGCCCCCAGAAGGCTCGAGGCTCAGCCTTGATGTTTGACCCCGGGGGTTCTTAATGTTCGACCCCGGGGCAGTGAAAATTGATGGCTATGATGGATAAATGGGAAGTTCTCAAGGCACGTGATTAAAGCTGACCAAGTCTATTAGGCTAGTTCAAGCCTGTACCATGGTAATAAATGGTTGTATCAGCCTTTTGTCCTTGTAATAAATGTGTCCGTACTATATTGGGATTCCCCCCTCTTATATATAGGGAACCCTTATCATTTTCTAATGGACACATAAGACATTCAATACAAGAATAAGAACATTCTCTACTCTCTAACTTAAACACATTCTTCCTTGATTCTATTGCTTACATTTATCACATTACTTGCATTTATTATGTTTCATTAATCGTTCTTCATTTATTGCTAAAGAGTTCTTATCAAAGCTCTTACAATTGTTAGTCCTTCGTCGGCTGTCCACAGCTTTGCACCTAGCTCAACCTCGAGGCTCCGTATAACTTGGCTCGAGGCCCCTGTTCCCAGTCAATTGGTTTGCTTAAACATATTGCCTTCAAGTTCTTATCTTATTTTCCAGTCTCACACTTAGCACATACTGCCTAACAACTAGCATAAAAATAAATCACGTATTTTTAGAACCACAAAATCAAATCTAATTATAATTACCATTTTCAAGGTAAGCAAATGGCTACTAAATCCAATCCAAAACGGCTAATTATACTTCTCTAGCGTTGATTATTATAACTGCAACATTAAAAATAATTACCGCTAAAAATTACATCTTTAAGGGCAATTGTTTGAGGAAATTATAATGGCTACTAAATCCAATCTAAATGGCTAATTATACTTCTTTAGCATCTACTTTTTATAGCCTCTAAATTAAAAATAATCGCCACTAAATGTTCGCATCTTTAATGGCAATTATTTTGTGGCAATTAAAATAGCCAAAATATTTCTTCTGAACACATATTAGTTTGCTCTTTTAGCTTCAATTCTAACGGCTATGTTTCACTAAATTGTCGCAAAAAGTCAATATCTTTAACGATAATTATATTACATTAGTTACAAATAGTTTAGCCACAATTAATAATAGTTATTACATTCGTACAGAATATGACTCAAATACTAAAATATATTAATATTAATTCAAAAAAAACATAATGTATCTCATTAATATTAATAAACAAAAGGAAGTACTAATTAAAAATATTAATATCACAATTATTTAAAACATAAAAATATATTATTTAGAATAAATAGCTAATGTCATTATATAACTAATCCAGACGAATGATGGTCTTCAAATGATTTCCGTAACTTTTCATCATTTTGAAATCTTTTCACCCGCTAAATTATCCAACATTAGACGGTATGACCTGAAAATATACAATATTTGTGTCAAAAGATAAAGTATAATGTGAAAAAAAAATTCAACATTACATCACTATTAGAGTAGCCAACTTCCTCACCTAACTTCTATAAGCAAAAACAACTAAGCTAAAATATGAACATTTCAATCAAATTGATTAGAACCCAAACTTCAACAACTACCTACTGAAGATTAGTAAAAATAGTTTGATTCTTCAATCCAACAATCTTCTTAGCTGCAGACTCAATTCAAACCAAAATTCAATCAAGAAGCAAAACAGAAAACAAGAATTAAGCAAATGGTTTGCAAAGTACAACTTTGAGCTCTATAGTACTTAAGCCTAAGTGTAACCATTTTATCTCTTTATGAACACAGCCATAAGGATCTCCTTAGTTAAAGTATGTTATCTCCAAAAAGCATGTTGTTCCATCCATAGAGGCAGAAACGAGGTACTCCCTATTGGACGATGCAGCCATCGGCTGAATCGCACCACTGTGTCCACTAAAGTTCCTCACACATTCTCCAGAACGGCTATCCCATATCCGCACTTTCTCATCAACATAACATGTTGCAATATATGTAGATTGTCTCGGCCACAATAAAGAAGAGAAAAGCCTCATACCCAAATAATAATAACAACATCAAAACGACAGTAACATCTAAACAACAGCAACATCTAAAGATGATAACTTGCCCGATGCAATACTTAAGTTTAAAAACAACTTGTCCCACAAGAGGCAGAGACAATAAAATTTCCCCTTAGATTTGACAATACATATTTCAAGTTGTTGTTGTTGCGAAAAGGACTTTTGAACTCAGATAAAGTGCTATTGACTAGGAAAGTAAAAAAGACCAAGGAATTAGTGAAGAGTTATGTTGAAAATGAGGCACTTTTCTTCCTATCATTTTGGAAAGTGAATGGTAAAATGGAGAACATCACTCCACTTACTAGATTGAAGGGTGACATCAAGAAGAATTATCGCAGACTTAACTAAATATCTTTATTACTTTTACTATATTTAAAAACTACTACTATATGGATTGATCATGTTTGCTTTAATTTCTGCTCAAAACAGCAGTGTATTATTTAAGTTCAGTTGATTAGATCAATTCCTATGGATTATTAAAGTTTCTACAAACTAAAGTATAATTTAATGTTCAAAAATTTAAAACTATAGCCTATTCCAAGCAATGTTAATCAGACATGTGTTACTATGATTTTTTCACTGCCAACAGTCGGCAATAATAAGAAACCCTTGACTCAATCCTCCATCTTTCACTTGTTTCAAACTACATTTACTTCATTATATGAAAGAAAAGGAATGTGCATCATTGAATGTCATTGATGAACTAAACATGAAACAATTAGTTTAGAATCAAGGCACGACACTAATAGAATTTTCTTACAAAAGAACAATTTCAAAGATATGAGTTCATAATCAATTGCAACATATGTCTTGTACTCCTAAAATATTTCACAACCTTTGCGACATCAACAACAGAGAGGGAAATATAAAAGTAAGAAGTATCCAAGGTAAGCCTAAATACAACAACAAATTAATAAGAATTGAAGGAGCAAAACTCAAACAATAGCGACGAAGGATAAAAATGAGTAGTACCATGAGAAGGTTGAGCATTTTCAGCAACACAAGGCATCCTTGATGTTTGTGATACTCTTTCATGTCCACTATTGGAATCAGGGATCTAATAAATATTTAACATGTTAGATAACAATACTTTTATATGATTAGAATTTTATTAAAAATATTTAAAGCTTATGAAATGGAGTTACATGTTCACCTGAAGTGCCATTGTTACTTTTAGGAATAGACACATTATGAGCATACTTTTGCATGAGTTGTCTTGTTTAGAGTAATTCTGATGACATCATCTCCTGATTTTGTTTTGCCATATTCATTTCTTTATTTTGTTTCTCCTTTAACTCGATTATCTTCTGTTCTAATCTTTATATAACATCATTAGAATCAGCAATAATATTTCCTAAGGAATACCTACTACCCCATAAAACAGAAAGAGTCGAACCAAGTCCTAAACTATTAACATACCCACTTTTTTTATTTTCCAACTCCTAAGAATACACATCGCCTTCCCAAGCAACACTACGAGGAGGTTGCTCAGTAGATCTCTCACTATTGCTCATGATTTCATTTATCATTTCCTGACCATAGAATATTAATTTTGGAATTCATGAGCAGGAAAAAATACACATTGTTTGATGGAGTCAACAAACCTACAAAATAAAAGAAAGAATAAATCTTACGATTGTCTTGATAGAATCACCATCCAGTGGCCTACCATCCTTATGTTTTTTATGAGTTAATAAGAAAATTTTTGCTCGTGTAGGCTCAACCCTATTTACAGCCTAATACAATAAAAATGATATCAGATATGCATGACAAAAAAGGTTTAAAATATTACAGTTTATAATTTTTACAAGTTTACCTGCTCATTCATCAAGGTAGCAATAGTTTTGTATCCTCCGATGTGAGCCATCGTTTGCTTGGCCCTATTATTTCTATTTGCTTGGGTACATCTCTATCATTGAAATATTAAAACTATATCTTATAAGTCATAAATAAAAATTGATCATAACTAAAATAAAAATACTATGAAAATGAGTAGACTGGGAGAATTTTCAAGGTTGATACCTTAGCTTTATCAGAAAGCCAATAAGAGACAAGACCACTCCATTGATCCCTCGGTATGCGACTTGGTCTATTTTTTTTAGTAATGTGTCTTTAGTCTTATATTTTGGCGTATACTCACCTTTTAACTCACACTTGTAATCTTTCCATTTCTTTCCTAGTAAGTTTAAGACCCGCACTTCTCCACATTTTGGGATAGAGAACTTCTTCTGAAAAAAATAAAAGCCAACATTTAGTAGATAATTATAACGACCTGCCCGGTCGTTTAATGAGTTACAACCCCGTTTTCACATTTCTTCTCCATTGTATGTTGTTCAGTTGTTATTGATCATATCATGTTGTTGGTGTTGTGTTCAGAGTGGTTTTAGAGTAGAATGAGACACTTATTCTCTTAATTGGAAGCTTAGGTTGAAAAAGTCAACTGGATGTTGACTTATGAGTAGAAGGTCTCGAATATGAATCCTGAAGGTTCGGACAACTTTGTTAGGTGATTTTGGACATAGGAGCATGTTTGGAATGTAATTTGGAGGTCTACAGTAGATTTAGGCTTGAATTGGTAAAAATGAAAATTTGGCATTTTCCGGTCGGCAGTGGAAATCATGATATCGGGGTCAGAATGGAATTCTGTAAATTGGAGTAGGACCATGACGGCATCTATCCATGTGTAAATTCAGGTCATTCGGATGAGGTTTGATAGGTTTTTGCATCATTTGCGGAGTTTGGAAGTTTTTAAATCCTTAGGCTTGAATTCGAGGGTGATTTGGTATTTCGATGTTATTTTGAGTCTTCCGAGGTTTGGTATATGTTTGAATGATGATATGTGACTTGTTCGTATTTTGGTTGAGGTGCCGGGGGCCTCAGGATGATTTCGGACAATTTTTCGAAAGTTTCAACTTGTGAAATTGCAGTTGGTGTTGCTGCTTCTGTCATATCTGCACCTGCGGATTGGGGACCATAGGTGTGAGCGTCGTGGAAGCGGAAGAGAGGTGCAGGTGCATGGAAGACCATAGGTGTGGTTTGGTAAACCGCATATGCGATGTCGTAGGAGCAGTAAGGCGACCGCAAATGTGAGGCCTGGTGAGGTTAAGTAAAATCCATAGAAGCGGAAGAGCATGTGCGCTTGTGGGATTGCAGGTGCGGAATCCCTGGGACAGAAAGTATATAAGACCCCCTTCGCAAAATTTAGCCCATTCCACCATTTTTGAAGTCCGGATTAAAGCTTTTGAAGGGTTTCCAAGAGTAAATCAAGGGGATACATGTTAAGGTAAGGTTTTTGAACATAATACTCGATTCTACGATGATTCTTAGTTGATTAAGCATGACATTTGTGGAATTTAAGGGTGAAAATTGGGGAATTAGGTCGTGAAATTGGAGGGTTTGAATCGAGGATTTGGAGGGCCATTTGAGTTCCGATTTCGGTAATTTTGGTATGTATAAACTCGTAGGAGGATGAGGTTTCTAGTAATGTGATTTTTATAAGATTCCAAGACTTGTGACTCGGGGATCGGGTTTGGCCAATTTTGGGAGTTTTTATTAAATTTGATAATTTTCGCATGAGCTTTGTTCCTTTGGCATGTATTGATGATAAGATTCTCATTTTTGATAGATTCGGGGCAATTTGAGGCTGAGTCGAGAGGCATGGGCATTGCGGAGTATATTTTTGTCCGATTCGAGGTAAGTAACTATTGTATATCTAGACTTGAGGGTATGAAACCCCGGAATTTGGTACTATTTTAATAAATTAGGTGACACACATGCTAGGTGATGGGCGTGTGGGCGTGCACCCATAGGGATTGTGACTTGGTACGTCCCGTGGCGATATATTTGATCGGGTTGCACGCCGCAGTGATATATTGGATCAGGCTGCATGCCACAGAGATATAGCGCTTGGGCTATAGGAGCCTCTCTGGAGTCTACACGCCCCAGTGAGCGTAGTCGACTATTTACTTATAGATCGGGTTGCACGCCGCGGTAGTTATTATGAGATATCTATTGAGCGTGAGTGCTGATTGATGATAGTTGAGTCACGGTTGATTGAGAGGCTTGTC